>ML339932.1:0-14558 GCA_005239505.1 Nicotiana paniculata
TGCATCCCTTTAGCTCCGTTTCCATCTCCAATTCACCTACACATGAATAAACTCCATTAAGCACCTAACAAGTGTTTTTTTTATCATTAAATCACTTCAAATGTAAGGTATATCACATGCTATACTATGCAATTTAGTATCGCATCATACGCCACGAGGTGGCTTGATATTAGAGCTTGGGCTGAAGGAGCCCCTCAGAGTCTGTACACACCCATAGTGAGCGCAGCTACCTACTAAATGCTGATTGTCGAGTGCTGGGTGATGAGTGATTGGGAGGCATGAGTGACAGTGTGGTTGCCCGAGGGGCTGATACTGAGTGGCTGTGAGGTGCTGAGTGATGTTCAGCCCGAGGGGCGATTTATGATTCATGTTTCTGCCCGAGGGGCTACTTATGATTTATTTCATTTTTACATGAAATCTTTCGGTTGTTTTATTTCAGAAATTGTTGGAAAAAACACATTTTTTTGAAGTTGGTTTTAAGGCATGATGATTTCATATATCTATGTATATACTGTTAGAAAGAAAGGCTATGCATATTGTGAATTGATGATATTGATTTTTATGTGTTTCTTCCCGTTTAGACTTTATTTATTCTTATTACTACTGATATGGCGTACTCACATTACTCCCTACACCTCTGTGTGCAGATTCAGGTGCAGATACCGAGTGTTAGCAATCTATTCAGTGCAGAGCCGGAGTTCGGGATAAAGAGGTAACTGTTCAGCGTCCACATCATCTCTATTTTTCCCTTCTTTCGTTGTATGTAGCTATTCGTTCGGAGATTTTGCAATATAATAGTAGACTTTTTAGTAAAATTCTTAGAGGCTCATGACCTGTTGACTCCGGATTTTAGGGATGGTTTGGACTATTTAGCTGTTTATTTTGCCTAATGAATTCATTAATTATGTATAATTTATGAAATGTTGAAATTGGTTGGGATATTAGAAAGAAACTGTAATTATGTGATTGTTGGCTAGCCTAGTTCTACGATAGGCGCCATCACGGCCGATTTAGGATTTGGGGTTGTGACAAGTTGGTATCAGAGCCTAGGTTACATAGGACTCAATGGTCATGAGCAGGTTTAATAGTCTTGCTGATCGGTACAGAGACGTATATACTTATCTTCGAGAGGCTGCGAAACCATTAGGAACAATCTCATTTTCCTGGATTTTGTCGTGCCGTTTTGTTGATTTTGGAAGTCTAAACTTCTGTTGTTTCCTTCTCTCACAGATGGTGAGGACTCGCATTATCGATCAGGGTGATCAGCCACCAGCTAGACCAGGGGGGGAGTTCGAGGACGCGGTGAAGGCCGTGGTAGAGGTAGAGGTCCAGCCCATGCACCAGGGTAGTGCCAGTTAATCCCCCTACTGTTCAGGGTCAGATTCCTGCCACAGATACTCCAGCGGGACAGGATCAGGCACCGGCAACGCCTCTTGTTATTCCAGGTATTTAGGAGACCTTGGCCCAGATCTTGACAGTGTGTACCATCCTTGCTTAGGAAGTTGCCGCTACTTCTCAGACGAGGGAGGCAGTCAGACTCCAGTTGCCCGGACACTTGAGCAGGATACTCAGAGCTAGTAGACATCGAGGGCGGTTCCAGCCTAGCCGGTTGCTCCAGTTCTAGACTTCGTGGTTCCTATGCTAGAGGACGAGCAACGTAGACTGGGGATATTTAGTAGACTACAGCCTCCAACATTCAGTGGTGTTGAGAGCGAGGATGCCCAGGGTTTTCTGGATAAGTGTCAAAGGATGTTGCGTACTGCTGGGATTTTGGAGACCAGTGGGGTCTCATTTGCTGCATTTCAGTTTTCTGGTGCTACTTTCACTTGGTGGGAGTCTTTTGAAAATCGCAGGCCTATTGGTTCAACACCCCTCACTTGGTAGCAGTTCTCCACTATCTTCTTGGAGAAGTATGTACCTCAGTCACAGGGAGGAGTAGCGCAGGCTTTTTGAGCAGCTACGCCAGGGGGAGCTATCAGTGACGCAGTATGAGATGCGGTTCTCACAGTTGGCTCGTCATGTCACCGAGTAGATCCCTACTGATAGGGAGAGGGTTAGAAGGTTCATGGATGGCCTCACTTATCAGCTCCACCTTTTCATGACCCGGGAGAGGGTATCAGATGCCACATTCGAGCAGGTTATTGATATTGCTCGAGATATTGAGTAAGTTCGCCGCCAAGAGCGGGAGGAGAGGGAGGCCAAGAGGCCTCGTGGATCGGGCAGTTCTAGTTGTGCTTCTTTCAGGGGCAGTTTCAGCATGGTAGAGGCCATTCATTCAGGCCTCCTCAGTCAGTCCGCCCAACTTATAGTGGTGTGCATGTTCGGGGCATGGCCCCCATGGTTCTCAATCAGGCCGTACTTCATTCAGTTCCCTCCAAGATCAGAGTGCAGCTTGAGCACCACCAGTTCAGAGTTATTATATGCATGAGTCTTCCAGTGGCCATTCTGGTGCCAGGGGTTTCTATCATTCCCCGCCTCCAGCTCGAGGGAGTTGTTTTGAATGTGGAGAGTTCGGGCACATACGGAGGCATTGTCCCCGTCATCCCAGTGGTTCTTCTCAGCGGAGGGGCCAACCCTCGACTTCAGCTCCAATTACTTCACCTCCCGCCCAGGCAACCAGGGGTGATAGTCAGTCAGCTAGAGGCCACCCTAGAGGGGGAGGTTGGGCCGCTGGAGGTCAGGCCCGTATGTATGCATTTTCAGCCAGGCCAGATGCTATGGCATCTGATGCAGTGATCGCAGGTATTGTCTTAGTCTGTTGCCGAGATTCTTTGGCTTTATTTTACCCAGGTTCAACATATTCCTACGCTTCTTCATATTTTTCCATTTTCTGGATATGCCCCGTGAGTCTTTAGTTACCTCTGTTAATGTGTCGACTCCGGTGTGCGATACTGTTGTTGTGGACCGTGTGTATCGGTCATGTCTGATATCTATTGGGGTGTGGAGACCCGAGTGGACCTACTATTACTTAGCATGGCCGATTTTGATGTGATATTGGGCATCCATTGGTTATCTCCATGTCATGTTGTTTTTGATTGTCACGCTAAGACCGTGACCTTAGATATGCCTAGCAGGGTGATTTCCTACCTAAAGGCTCAGCACATGGTTGAGAAGGGGTGTTTATCTTATCTGGATTTTGTGAGGGATGTCAGTGGTCAGACTCTCGCCATTGATTCGGTCCTTGTGGTCCGTGACTTTCCGGACGTGTTTCCTGCAGACCTGTCGGGCATGCCGCCTGACAGGGACATTGATTTTGGTATTGATCTGGTGCCAGGCACCCAGCCTATTTCTATTCACCTTATCGTATGGCACTAACGGAGCTAAAGAAATTAAAGGACCAGCTTCATGAACTCCTAGACAAGGGGTTCATTTGGATTAGGGTGTCACCTTGAGGTGTACCGGTGTTGTTCGTGAAGAAGAAGGATGGTTCTATGTGTATGTGTATTGATTATCGGTAGCTGAACAGAGTTACGGTGAAGAACCGGTATCCCTTGCCTCGTATAAATAACTTGTTTTGTCAGTTGTAGGGTGCCAGGGTATTTTCCAAGATTGACTTGCGTTGCGGTTATCATAAGTTGAAGATTCGGGTGCCAGACATCTCGAATACTGCTTTCAGGACTAGATACGGTCATTATGAGTTCCTGGTTATGTCATTTGGGCTGACTAATTTCCCATCAACCTTTATGCATTTGATGCACATTGTATTTCAGCCTTATATGGATTCTTTTGTCATCGTGTTCATTGACGATATCTTAGTGTATTCCCGATCTCGGGAGGATCATGAGCAGCATTTGAGAGTTGTGCTTCTGACCTTGAGAGAGAAGAGATTGTATGCAAATTTTTTGAAGTGTGAGTTCTTTCTTGATTCAGTAGCATTCTTGGGGCACGTGGTGTCCAGTGAGGGTATTCAGGTTGATCCGAAGAAGGTAGAGGCGGTGCGGAGTTGGCCTAGATCGTCATTAGCTACTGCGATTTGCAGTTTCCTTGGTTTGGCAGGGTACTATCGCCGTTTAGTCGAAGGATTTTCATCTATTGCAGCACCTATGATCAGACTGACCCAGAAGGGTGCTAAGTTTAGGTGGATTGAGGACCGCAAGGAGAGCTTCCAGAAGGTCAATTAAGCTTTGACAACAGCTCCAGATTGATTTTGCCTACGAGTTCAGGTTCTTATAATGTTTACTGTGATGCCTTGAGAGTTGGCCTTGGAGCGATTTTGATGCAGGATAGTAGGGTGATTGCCTACACGTCCAAACAGTTGAAGGTGCACGAGAAGAATTATTCAGTACAAGATATTTAGCTAGCAGCTATTGTTCACAGATTTGGCGTCATTATTTGTATGGACTGCATTGTGAGATTTTCACTGATCACCGTAGGTTGCAGCATCTGCTTAAGTAGAAGGATCTGAATTTGCGTCAACGGAGGTGGTTGGAGCTTCTCAAGGATTATGACCTCACTATTTTATATCATCTGGGGAAGGCCAATGTAGTGACGATGCTCTAAGTCACAGAGCGGAGAGTTTGGGGAGTCTAGCCTACCTTCGAGCAATAGAGCGGCTATTAGCACTTGATGTTCAGGCTTTAGCAGGTCAGTTGGTCAGATTGGATCTATCAGAGCCTCAGCGGGTATTGGCTTGTGTAGCCTCCAGGTATCCTCTTTATGATCAGATTAGAGCACGCCAGTATGATGATCCACATTTTCTTGTTCTTCAGGACTGGGTCCATCGCGGTGATTCCAGAGATGTGGTTATTAGTTATGATGGGGTTATGAGGATGCAGGGCCGGATTTGCGTGCCCAATGTAGATGGGCTTTGAGATTTGATTCTAGCTAAGGCCCATAGTTCGCAGTATTCTATCCACCCGGGTATCGCGAGGATGTATCAGGATCTGCGACAACATTATTGGTGGAGGCAGATGAAGAAAGATATTGTTGAGTTTGTGGCTTAGTGTCTCAACTGTCAGCAGGTCAAGTATGAGCAGCAGAGACCGGATGGTTTGCTTCAGAGATTTGATATTCCGGAGTGGAAGTGGGAGCGGATCACCATGGACTTCGTAGTTGGACTCCCACAGACTTCGAGGATGCTATATGGTTTATTGTGGATCAGCTGACCAAGTCCGCGCATTTCATTCCTATTGGTACTACTTATTCTTCGGAGCGGTTAGCTAAGATTCAAGGAGATTGTCCAATTGTATGGGGTTCCAGTTTCTATCATTTCTGACAGAGGTACTCAGTTCACATCTCAGTTTTGGAGAGCCGTACAGAGAGAGTTTGATACTTAGGTCGAGTTGAGCACATCGTTTCATCCTCATACCGACGGGCAGTCGGAACGTACTATTCAGATTTTGGAGGATATGTTGCATGCCTGTGTCATTTATTTTGGGGTTCATGGGACCAGTTTCTGCCACTCACGGAGTTGGCATATAATAATAGTTATCATTTGAGTATTCGGATGGCTCCGTATGAGGATTTATATGGTAGGAGGTGCAGATCTATGGTTGGTTGGTTTGAGCCGGGCGAGGCTAGACTATTGGACACATACCTGGTTGTGGATGTGTTGGGTAAGGAGAAGTTGATTCAGGAGCAGCTTCACGCGGCGCAGTCTAGGTAGAAGAGCTATGCGGTTTGGAAGGTCCGAGATGTGTCTTTCATTGTTGGGGATAAGGTGTTGCTGAAGGTGTCACCCATGAATGGTGCTACGAGGTTCGGGAAGAGGGGAAAGATGAGTCCCAGGTTCATTTGGCCATTTGAGGTGCTTTAAAGGATTGGGGAGGTGGTTTATAGACTTGTCTTGCCTCCTAGCTTGGCGAGTATTCATATAGTGTTCCATGCTTCGATGCTCCGGAAGTATGTTGGTGACCCGTCTCATGTTTTGGACTTCCGCACGGTTCAACTCGAGGGTGATATGTCATATGAGGTAGAGCCAGTGGCTATTTTGGGTCGTCAGCTCAGAAGCTAAGGTCTAATGATATAGCTTCAGTGAAGGTTCTATGGAGAGGATAGTCAGTGGAGGATGCCACCTGGGAGATCGAGCAGGAAATGCGGGACATATATCCTCACTTATTCGAAACTCTAGGTATGTTTCTAGACCCGTTCGAGGACGAACATTTGTTTAAGAGGGGGAGGATGTAGCGACCCGGCCGGTCGTGCCGTGATATTAGCCTCGTTTCCCCCGTTTCTACTTTAACATATGTGGTTTAGACTATTTATGTTGTGTTGGGTCAGTTGGTTCGGGTTCGCAGTGGTCGTGGTGAGAACATAGGCACTTAGCCTCTTAAAGTAGCCTAATAGTTGAAAAGTCAAACTGAGAGTTAACTTATTGGTAAACGATCTTGGAATGCTGATTTTACAGCTCGGATAGCTTCGCTAGGTGAGTTGGGAGTTAGGAGTATATTTGGAATGAAGTTTTGATGTCCAATGTAGAATTAGGCTTGAATTGGCGAAAGTTAGTTTTTGGCGATTTCTGGTCAGCATTGGGAAATAGGCTATAGGAGTCGGGATGGAATTCCGACAGTTGGATCAGGCTCATAATGTCATTTTGGGTATGTGTGCAAATTTTCAAGTCAATCGGATGTGTTTTAGTTTGTTTCAACATCATTGGCGAAATTTAGAAGTTTCAAAGTTCATAGGTTTGAATTTGATGTAATTTTTGTGTTTTTGTGTTGTTTTTAGTGTTTCGAAAGGCTCGACTAAGTTTGAATGATGCTATGAGGTGTGTTGGTATGTTTGGTTGGGGTCCCGAGGAGCTCGGGATTGATTTCAAATGGTTGGCGGAGGTTTGAACTTAGGAAATTTGCAGCAAATAGTTGCTGGTGTTAAGCTACTGGTGTGGCCGCACCTGCGGATGGGCAGCTGCAGGTACGATGCCGCAGGTGAGAAAGACCCTGCGCATGTGCGAAAATATGCCAAATAGGAGGAATCCACAGGTACAAAGAATTGGACTCACCTGCGAAGACGTAGGTGCGGAAAAGGGAACGCAAGTGCGAGAATTGGACTGTTAGTGGGATTTCGCAGGTGCGCACCTGGGTCTGCAGGTTTGAGGTAAGGTCCACATGTGCAGAATAACTGGGCAGAACAGTATAAAATGGTGCCTCCATGAATATTTTGGCATTTTCTCCATTGTTGCATGTAGATTGAGCTGAGTTGAGAGAAAATTGAAGAGGGAATTCAAAGGTCTTCAGTGGAGGTAAGTTCCGGGATTATAAAACTAGTTTGTATGCGATGTTCTTCGGACTAGGTTTGTAATTTGAAGAATTAAAGTAGAAAAAGTTTAGAAAAATGGGAGTAGGTTTGGAAAATTCTTTTGGCGATTTGGGTAGGCAATTGTGGTCCGATTGTGGTGTTCTTGGTATGTGTAGAATCGTGGGAGGACGAGGTTTCTAGTGATGTAAATTTTATCGAATTCTGAGATGTGGGCTCGGGGCTCGAGTTTTGCCGAATTTCGAAAATTTTGTATAAATTGATAGTTTTCGATTGGGTTGTGTTCCATTAGCGTGTATTGATGATGTTTATATAGGTTTGGTTAGATTTGGAGCAATCGGGAGCCAATTTGAGGGACAAGAGCATCGCAGATTAGTGTTGTGGCCCGGTAAAGGTAAGTAATGGTTATAAATCTTGTCCAGAGGGTATGAAACCCCGGACTTCATATTTCTCACTGTTTCTAGACCGGCGCACATGTCGGATGACTATCCTGTGGTGCACACTGATTTTTGGATCGGACTTGGTCCTCGCCGCGGCAACCATTGAGTTGCGTATTTTACTCTAAATCATATGGTAAATTATGTTCTAAAGACTATTGCTATATTTGGGCTATAACCCATGTTTGGGGCCTCGTGCCGACTTGTTTAGACCCTTTGGGAGCTGTTTACTGCTATTTCCTCACTGTTTATTTATGATTTACACTCAGTCATGTTGTGCTTCACTATTTTCGAAACTCAGCCTTATTTACACTATTTGGAGATATAAAATGATGTTTTGGGTCGAGTACCCCGTTTTACTGATACACCCGAGGGGCTTTTGAGAGGTTCTGACTGAGTGAGGCCAAGGGCCTGATTTTTAGGATATGATACGCCACGAGTTAGCTTGATATTAGCGCTTGGGCTGAAGGAGCCCCTCCGGAGTTTGTACACACCCCTAGTGAGCGCAGGTACCTACTGAGTGCTGAGTGTCGAGTGTTGAGTGATGAGTGATTGGGAGGCATGAGTGACAGTGAGGTTGCCCGAGGGGTTGATACAGAGTGGCTGTGAGGTGCTGAGTGATGTTCTGCCCGAAGGGCAATTTATGATTCATGTTTCTGCCCGAGGGGCTACTTATGATTTATTTCATTTTTTCACTAAAACCTTTGGTTGTTTTTATTTCTGAAACTGTTGGAAAAAAACCCATTTTTTTCAAAGGATTTTTCTGAAGTTGGTTTTAAGGCATGATGATTTTACATATCTATGTATATACTGTTGGAAAGAAAGGTTGTGCATATTGTGAATTGATGATATTGATTTTTATGTGTTTCTTGCCGCTTAGACTTTATTTATTCTCATTACTACTGAGTTGGCGTACTCACATTACTCCATGCACCCCTGTGTGCAGATTCGGGTGCAGATACCGAGCGTTAGCCATCTATTCCGTGCAGAGCCGGAGTTCGGGATATAGAGGTAGCTGTTCAGCGTCCGCATCATCTCTGTTTTTCCCATCTTTCGTTGTATCTAGCTATTTGTTCGGATATTTTGTAATATAATAGTAGACTTGTTGGTAAAATTCTTAGATGCTCATGACATGTTGACTCTGAATTTTGGGGATGGTTTAGACTATTTAGCTATTTATTTTGCCTAATGAATTCAGTAATTCCGTATACTTTATGAAATGTTGAAATTTGTTGGGATTTTAGTAAGAAACTATAATTATGTGATTGTTGGCTAGCCTAGTTCCACGATAGGCGCCATCACGGCCGGTTTAGGATTTGGGGTCGTGATAGATTCATAGTGTTGATGTTTTTCGGTGTGCTTTGAGGCCTTGAGTACGTTCGTTTTATGTTTTGGAATTAGCTGGTGTGAACAGATGGGTCCTGCGGGCCTCAGATATGTTTTTAGATGGGTTCTGATTTGATGTTTCGACGTCGTTTATTTGGGAATAAAGGGTACCATATTTATCAAGCGACCTTTATTTATGGTTTTACTTAAACATTAGATCCATAACGCAATTACGGAACCATAGCAACAAGAATCACCGAATTCTGATGTCATACGAGAGAGTTATGTTCATTTCCGTGTCGGGAAACATTGTTGGTTTCTGGTGCGAGCTTTTGTTCTTCGCGAACGCGAGGGAGGTCCCGCAAAAGCGAAGAAGAAAAATTGTGTTGATTGATTTCTCTTTTCAAACACGAAGTTCTCCCCGAAGGCGATGAACAAAAATCACTTGGGGTAGTGTTTTAAATGGGCAGGCCGAGTATTTGAGTATTTTGAGCATATCTTGAGTTCTAGAGCTCCGTTTGAGGTGAGTTTCATGTCGTTGTTCTCGTCTCAACAAGGGGGTAAATATATAACCATATTTTGATGTTTTACCATAATTATTTCTGTTGGTTATTATTTTTATCAGTGTTTGGAGAAATTGGGATTTTGAGCCTCAAAGTTGCGAAATGATAAATCATTGATTTCAGACTCAATATATGGATGAAATTTGATGACTTTCTGGATATAGAATATATATGTTATGGGTAATATTTATTTTGACGATTTTTAGAATCCGGGCACGTGGGCCTAGGGTTGACTTTGTTGACGTTTCGAGCAGAGTTCGAAATTGTTATAAATTATTAAGTTATAAGTATAGGAGTACATTTTGATTGGTTTGCACGTTGTTTCTATAATTTCGGATCGATGGTCATTAGTTTGAGGTATTAGAGAGGTGTTGGAGCCGGTTATCGGATTTCGGAGCGAGGTAAGTCTCATGTCTAACTTTGTGAGGGAGAAATTACCCCATAGGTGATGTATTTGTTATGTGCTACTTGTTGTGGGGGCTACATACGCACGAGGTGACGAGAGTCTGTACATCTACAATATTCTCCTTTTTATTAATATATGGCAGTTACAATGCATTATTTGTTTGAGATAGCACTTGATATTCCTTACCCATTTGATGTAGCCTTTGATTTCTTCTATTTGTTGAGAGAGTACATGAAATTTGAGAAATTTATCTTGTCATCAGGTTGGAGGGTTATGTTAGTTACAGTTCTTACCCCATTAAAATTGTTGTATTTCATATCTATTTATAATTTATTATGCTGATTTATTGGACCACTAGTAAGTGTCGATCTCGACCCGTCGTTACTACTTCTTCGGGTTAGGTTAGATACTTACTAGGTATGCGTTCCTTTACGTACTCATGCTACACTTCTGCACTTATTGTGCAGGTATGTTTCTAATGTTCATTTGGTCATGTAGGTGTAGTTACTGAGTGGGACTTTATGGTGCGCTGTATACCATGTTACAATTTGTAGCATGCATAGTCTCCATCATATCTATTTACTTTATCCTGTCTATCTCATATTCCAGACAAAGATTTTATTATTATTGTACTTCCTAGTAGATGCTCACGCACTTGTGACATCGGGTTTTAGGAGGTTCTGGTAATATTTTATGGTTTTGCTTAATGCTGTCACACTTTTAGTTTATATTTTACCAAATAGTATGTATCATGATTTTTAATGCATAGATTAGTTTATTTAATTAAAATTGATGATTTCAAAAGTAATTAAATGAATAATTAAGTTGATAGCTCACTGTTGACTTGCCTAACGGCGATGTTGGGCTCCATCACGACTTACAGTGGCAATTAGGTCATGACAACCGTATTCTCCGCACCATGTGTATTGTGGAAACGAGCAGGTTTATTTTACTGTATTTCAGATGTCAGGAGCAATGTATCAGTAGTGGCAGGCTTGCGAGGAGGGTAGCCTAGCTGATGAAACCTTACTCATATGGAATCATTTTTCAAAGATGTTCTTGAGAGAGTTTGCTCCTCAGACCCTTCGGGATGCATCACATGCGAAGTTTGAGCATCTACACCAGGGTTTTATGACAGCATCAATGTATTCCATCAGATTCAGTGAATTGTCCAGACATGCACCTGCCTTGGTTTGAACAGTCAGATAGCGAGTATTTCGATTCATCGAGGGGCTCAACTATGGTGTTAGATTTAGCATAGCTCGAGAGTGATGGACATATACCCCATATTAGCAGGTGGTAGAGATTACACGGAGGTTGGAGGGTATGTGAGGCCATGAGAGAGAGGACAGCTCGTGATGTAGCATTGACGGTCGAAGATAAGGTTTTTCTTCGGATTTAACCTATGAAGGGTGTGATGAGTTCGAGAAGAAGGGAAAGTGAGCCCTAGGTACTTCAGTCCTTTTGAGATCCTTGAGAGAGTTAGTGAGGTGGCTATAAGCTTGTATTGACACTCAGCTTATCGACAATTCATTCGATGTTCCATGTTTCTATGCTCTTGAAGTATTATGGTGTTGTGTCTTATGTTTTAGACTTCATCTCTACCAATTGAATAAGGATTTAACTTATATTGAGGAGCAAATGGCTATCTTGGACAGATAGGTCTAGAAGTTGAGATCAAAGAACATTGCTTTAGTAATGGTTCAATGGAGGGGTCATCCGGTCAAGGTGGTGACCTGGAAGACCGAGCACGATGTGCAAAGTCATTATCCTCACTTTTTCATCACTTTAAGTATGACTCTATGCAAGTTTGAGGAAGAACGTTTATTTTAAGATAAGGAGAATATAACGACCTGACCAGTCAGTTTATGTAATTGCGCCTTGTTTACCCTTTTGATGATTCACACATGTGTGATTTGGGTTGTATGACTTAAAAGGTGGTTTGGTTTTGTTCCGGGAAGATTTTGGGTTCATTTAGACCCTTTGGTTCTGCACTTAGAAGATTAAGTTACAAATATTAACCAAACTTTTATTTTTGTGAAAACATCCTCGGAACGGTGTTTTGATGGCTCTGATAGCTTCGTATTGTGATTTTAGACTTGGGTGTTTGCCCATAATCGAATTCGGAAGTTCGTAGGTTGATTTGTGTTGTTTTGCTGAATATTGGCAATTTGAGGTTTATAAGTTTTACCAAAGGTTGACTTTTGGGTATCGGGTTCAAAAAATTTTTTTGGGACTTGAAATAGGTATGTTATGCTATTTAGAACTTGTCTGCAAAATTTGGTATCATTTGGAGTTGATTTGNAAGGTTGACTTTTGGGTATCGGGTTCAAATTTTTTTTTTTGGGACTTGAAATAGGTATGTTATGCTATTTAGAACTTGTCTGCAAAATTTGGTATCATTTGGAGTTGATTTGATAGGATTCAGATGCTTAGTTGCAATTCTAGTAGTTCTTAAACTTTACTTTGAAATTCATGTGTTTTGATGTCCTTTTCGTAGTTCAAGATGTTATTTTATTGTTTTAATCATGAGTGCGAGTTCGTATGATATTTTTATACTTGTGTGGATGTTTGGTTTGGAGCACTGAGGGCTCGGTTGAGTTTCGGACGCGTCGCGGAGTGGTTTTGGACAAAATCTTGCGTGTTGATGCCTCTGGTGCCGCATTTACGAACACAAGGGTTGCAATCGTGACCTTAGTGGGCAAATCACATGTATCGCAATTGTGATGCGTAGTTCGTAATTGCGAAGTTGACCTGGGCTGGGCTAGGTTCACATTTGCGATAATTATGTCTCTTTTGAGAGAGGAGCATGGTTCGCAATTGTGAACCCATTTTCGCATTTGCGTGGTTTTCCTTAAGACTGTATGTGCCGTAGTTGCGAGCTTGTTACATCCCGTACTTTCATGTTAGAATTCATCATAAGTGAATCAATATGATCCGGAGAGTAAAAGGACCTTTACAAAGATAATGACGGGTTAAGACCAGTTTTAAGGAAGCATTATGAGGGTTGGAAGGTTAACACGTTGATTGAATCGAAGAAAATAGGTTTCGTCGAAACCCGGCAAGTTGGGAGTGTTATATCCTATACTTGTGACATGATACTAGGGTGATTAAGATGATAAGAAGTTAACTTTATGAGGTAATTTAGTCGTATGATAGTCGTGTGTTAAGGTTTAAAGTAAGCGAGTTGTGAAAAAAATACCGCCGAATGTCATCACAAGTTAAGTTCATAAATTTTCATGAAATTTAGGTCAGATGTTACTGAGTTTTTCTCTCAATGTACTTGGTATTATATGGTGATATACCCACCAAAATTGAAGTTATAGGAGTCTAGTTTCCAATGCACGAAATCATCCGTCTATACAACGTCGGAGTAGGGAGATATTTGTGTTTTTGCGAGACTGCACAAGCAGCTCTGGTTAGGACCCACTTGCGGCCACTGACCTTCTTTTAAAAGATGTTTCAGCCTCATTTCAGGTCATTTATCACCCAAAATTCGTCCAAAAAGCTCTCCAAAACCTTCTCTAACATATCTCCAAGATGCAAGAACTATACTCAAGGGAAATCAACTCAAATCATCATCAAAAGTGTTAAAGACTACAAGAGAATGTTTCTATGATGTTGTGGTGTGATTGAGGGCTATATTGAGCTAAGTTGAGATGAGGTTTCGAGTTGTAGATGCTTTACAAGTTATATATAACATCTTCTTGATTGTTCCTAAGGCTAATCTTGTGTTGGTTGTGTTGTTTAAATGAAAAACACTTGCAAGAACATGGGACATGGTTATCTTTTTGGTTGGACTGCTTTGTGGCTAAATATATATTTTGTGGTGGATGGAAATAAAGAGAAATAATTTGATAATATTGTGGTTGTTGTTTTTAAGCTTTTCTAGGTGTTAATTAAGTTGATTGAATAAGAAAACATGAAAAACAAGTGATCGACGATAAAAGTCAAGGTGCTAGGCATATGGGGATGTTTCGGAAGGCATTTTGTGGATGTTTTGAACTAGGAGTCATATAGTACATATAAGTATGATGTTCTGAAAATTGTAAACTAATTTATTGGATAAGAGTTGGATTTAACTTATATTTGTTATTAGTAAAAACGATCTTGTCGCTCAATATTATTATTAAGATAACTGGAGAAGCTTGTATTGGATTATATTATTGTTGTTGCTATTATTGGTTATAGTTGTTGTTGTTTGGTTGTTGGTGTCCCTTAGTGGTCATTTGGGATGTACTCAAAAAAGGGGAGTTGCTGCCTGATTTTTCATAAGCCATACGACTATCCAAATACGATTGTACGACGTTATATGTTTACGATAATATCATTTCACTTGTTATATATGCTATAAGTTGTGTTGAGCTTGGTTGAGGAATAAGGAAGAGATCATACAGGTATGTTAAGGCACTTCCTTCTTTCTTTTGGCATGACCTAAAGTGAAATGAACGTAAACGATATGCTATTTCATAACAGATTCATTCCTAGCAACTAAGGTTGTCCATATTGTTCTTTCATTATAAACTTATTCTAAGAATGTATCTGTGATCCTTGAATCCTTTGAGGTCCATATTGATGGTATGGATGTCCTTAACGTTAATCGAAGGTGTAACAACCCTACGTCACTCCAAA
>MDKI01132007.1:0-12736 GCA_005239505.1 Nicotiana paniculata
AGACGTCTCCGTACCGATCCACAAGACTCTACTAGACTCGCTCATGACTCGTGAGACCTACGAAAACCTAGGGCTCTAATACCACGTTGTCACGACCCAAAATCCACAAGTCGTGATGGCGCCGGACACCACTGCCAGGCAAGCCAAATCCTTCATTAGTTGAAATATATTCATGTTTTAACCTTTTCGAAACTGTTACCTTTTCTTGCATTTCTTAATCAAGTAGATAAATTTTCGTAAATTAAATATGTCAGCAAATCAATTCTGTTATTTAAAAACAGTGATCTAAGATTTTCACTTAAAAAACTAACCCAATACATATTCCAGAGCCCGGTGTCACAAGTACATGAGCTATTTATATGAATTTTACAAAAATTACAAAAACTGTCTGAAATACAACTGGACGAGGAAATTTAAAATGAAATAGATATAGTATGAAGGTGACTCTGTCAGCTGCGGATCGCCTCCAGAAGAAGCAGCTCGCCTGAGTCTCCAAATCCTCCGCATTTGCTATGTAAGTACCTGTGCAATAAAATGCACAACAAGTGTAGTATGAGTACAAAAACAACGTGTACTCAGTAAGTCGCCCGCCGAACCTCAGAGAGGTAGTGATGAGAGGTCAATTTAGACACTTACTAAAGGTCCATTTATGATATTTAAGAGGGACATTAAGCATGTTTTTATCAGAGGCAGTTTATAATACAAGATTTAAACATCCTTCAGTTTCGTTCGCATTTAACACTTTATACCTTCGTCATATTCAATACTTATCAACATGGTGATTTAATCAGATAATAATAAATCACGGAAGGAACAACTTCTTCCAAAAAGTATTTTTAATAACTTCAAGTCTTGTCATTTCAATTAACAATTTATCATTTCAGGCCAATAATTAGGCAATTATCATAACAGCTGTGCAGCAAATACCATGTGCAAGCAATGCCGAGGGTCGAGTGGCGCGGACCAACAATAATAAACTGTGCGCTGCCGAGGGGTCGACCGGCTCGAACCATAGATGCATCTATTTGCCCCGCTCGTGAATCGATCATGTGACACGGTTAACATAATACGGCTAGCCTGCTCGCGAATCATACATGCGACTCAGGTGCTCATATGAAGACATACACAAATACCGGGTCCTCCTGCTCGCGAATCACTCATGCGACTCATGCACCCAACCTTACACATATTCACATAATAAATTCATATTTTTATCGAGGAAATCATTTTTCTCAGGAATGTGGTAAAACCTTTATTTAACGAAATATGAAATATAGATTTTGAAATCTTTTTTTTTGAAACTCATTTGGCACATGTAGCGATATTCCAGGATACAATCCAGTCCAGGTACACATATATTCCCAGCAGAAACAAATTCTCCTTTTAGAAGATTAACAATAAGATCTCTAACTTTCATTTAAGCATTTAATTATGTTTTCGGTCATATTAGCAGTTCAATGATACATGTAGGGTTACAGGTTCACACATAAATCATGCTAGTGGCTCCTAGACTAGCCGGACATGGCATAATAGTAGCTACGCACGGACTCCCGTCACCTCGTGCGTACGTAGCCCCCGAAGGTAATAGCATATAGTGAATTAATTCACCTAGGGGGACGATTCCCCCTCACAAAGTTAGAAAGGAGACTTACCGCTGTGAAATTCCAGCACCGGCTTCCAAGCTCTTCCGATGACTCCAACGGACGCATGACGCTCCAAAACTACCACATAAATGACAAGGCAATGAAAATTCATCCTAATACTCACAACAAGCTCATATTATATACTTTCCCAACCCCGCTCAGTGAAATGACCAAAATGCCCTCGGGCCCACGTGATCGAAAATCCGAAATTTATCAAAGGCACATCCTACCCATAGCCTTGCTAACTCAAATATATAATTTTCTCAAATATTCATGCTCAATTCGTGGCTAATTTCCAAAATTCTAGGTTTCTTCATTATTTTCCCAATTTTCCTCAATTTCCACTACCAAATCTAAGTAATAATCTTGTATTTAACCTTAGAAACAAGTAGAAACAACTTACCTCTTGATGCTTGGTAAAATCTACCTTGAAAAGCCCTCCAAAATCGCCTAACCCAAATGAAAATGAGAGAGAAATGGCTCAAATCCGATTTTTAAAACATTCTGCCCAGGCCTTTTTTCGCACCTGCAGTCCAATAGCCGCTCCTGTGGCTCAACACCTGCACTCCAATAGCCGCTCCTACGGCTTCGCACCTGCGGAAAATTCATTGTAGGTGCGGCTATGACTCAGCCCAGCAAAATCCCGCTCCTGCGATACCTCTTCGCACCTGCGATACCGCAGGTGCGACCAAACTCCCGCACCTGCGGTCCCTCAGCTCAAGACACATAATCTCGCACCTGCGGTGCCCTTAGCCCCACTTGCGGCTGTGCACCAGCGACCAAATCCTCGCAGGTATGGTTACACCAGATGATAGAAGCTTCAGCCCTTTTCCAACTTCAACTTTGATCCGATAACCACCCGGAATCCACCTGAGGGCCACGGGACCCCGTCCAATCATACCAACCTATCCCAAAACATGACACGGACTTGCCCGAGCCCTCAAATCACATCAAACAATGCCGAAATCACGAATCGTACGCAAATCCAATTCTTTAAGAACTTAAAATTTCAAACTTCTACATCTGATGCCGAAACCTATCAAATCACGTCTGATTAACCTCCAATTTTGCACATAAGATATATTCAACATTACGGACCTGTTCCCACTTCCGGAATCGCATTCCGACCTCTGTATCAAAACTTCCACTTCCGGTCGAATTTTCCAAAAACCTTCAAATTTCTTTCTTTAGCCAAATGACTCCAAAATGACCTACGGACATCCAAATTCACTTCTGATGGCGCTCCCAATCCGGAATCACCATACGGGGTTATTCCCAGACTCAGAATCCCAAACGGACATCAATGTCACTGATATGCATTTCAAAGCCCAAATTCATGAAATCCTTCTAAAATGCTAGCTTCCATAATATACGCTGGCTCACGAGTTATCCAAAACCCGATCCAGACATACACCCAAGTACAAAATCATCATACCAACCTACTAGAACCTTCAAATCCAGATTCGGAGATTGTTTATTCAAAATTCCAATTTTAGTTGATTTCTCCAACTTAAGGCCTCTAAAATGAAAATTTCCTTTCCAATCAATTCTAAACTTCCTGCAATTCAATTCCGACCATGCCCACGGTTCATAATACCTGAAACAAAGCTGCTCACGACTTCAAACCGCTGAACGACGCGCTAGAACTCAAAATGACCGGTCGGGTCGTTACATCAGCTACCTCGATCTCCCCGCATCCGGCTCCACTGCGATATATATATATATATATATATAAGCTAATGCTCGATCTTTGCTCCTGAATATGCACACAGAGGTGCAGGGAGTAATGTGAGTATACCAACTCAGTAGTAATGAAAATAAATCAGGTCTGAGCAGTAAGAACATATAAAATCAATGTCATCAAATCACAAAAGGAACATCCTTTCTTTCCAACAGTATAACATAGATATGTGAAATCATCATGTCTCAAATCATCTTTAGAAAAATACTTTATTGAAAGTATATTTTTCAGAAACTCCAACCGAAAGGTTTAGTATAAAATGAAATGAATCATATAGAGACCCCTCGGGCAAAACATATTTCATAATCAGCCCCTCGGGCATGCCTCATAGTCACTCATAATTAGTCAATCAGCACTTCACAGTCACTCATGCCTCACAATCATTCGTCACTCCGCACTCGGCACTCGCACTTAGTAGGTACCTGCGCTCACTAGGGGTGTGTACAGACTCCGGAGGGGCTCCTACAGCCCAAGCACTATAAACAAGCCAAATCATGGCATCAATCACTCTAAGGCTCTCGGCCTGTCTCATATCATAAATATCCTCACAATCAGGCCCTCGGCCTCACTCAGCTCCTCACCATCACTCTGGCCCTCGGCCACACTAAGCAGAACCACTCGAAAGACCCCTCGGGCGAATCAGTAAAAACAGGGTACTCGACCCAAAATATCAGTTTAAATATCAAAGTGGTGTAAATCATGCTGAGTTTCAAATAAAACAGTATGCACAATGATGCTGAGTGAAATCATCAACAAATATTGAGGAAAACAACAGTAAAAAGCCCTCAAAGGGGTCTAAACAGATCGGCACAAGGCTCCAAACACGGCTTATAGCCCAAATATTTCACAAATATTTAGAACATAATTTAACATAAGGTTTTGAGTAAATATGCAACTAATTATTTTCCGCGGAGAGGACCTAGTCAAATCCCAAAATCAGTACTCGCCACATATTCGTCATCCGACATGTGCGCCATTCCAAATTCAGTGAGAAAACAATGCAGTCCGAGGTTCCATACCCTCAGGATAAAATTTATAACCATTACTTACCTCTACCGGGCCACGACACTAGTCCGCTATGCCTTTTCCCCTCGAATTGGCTCCCGATTGCTCCGAATCTAGCCAAAAACTAGTTAACATCATCAAAATATACTCATGGGACACAACCCAATCGAAAATCATCAAAATTAAGCAAAATCTAGAAATTCGGCAAAACCCGAGCCCCGGACCCATGTCTCGGAATCCAAAATTTTTTACATCATTAGACCTCGTCTTCTCCCGATTCTAGACATACCAAGAACACCAAAATCGGACCACAATTTCCATTCCAAAACCTCAAAAGAAATACCAATTCGTTCCTCCCATTTTTCCAACTTTTCTTGCCCAAAACCTTAAATTTTCAAGCCTAATATCAATAAAAATAGCATAGGAACGGGATTAACAAATCAAAGAACTCACCATAGTTGAAGAATCTGGAAATCTCCTCTCAAAACCCTCTTCAATGGACTCCCCCGCATGCAAATAGATCAAAATTTAATAAATTTCGCGGAGGGGGTCCTTTTATACTATTCTGCCCAGACATTCCCGCACTTGCGGAAAACTGGTCGCACCTGCGGACCCGCACTTGCAGTCCCAGGGGGCGCACCTGCGATAACCAACTTAACGTACAAAATCTCGCACCTGCGACCAATCTCACGCACCTGCGACATCGCAGGTGCGACAAACACCTCGCACCTGCGGACCTCTCCTACACAGCCAGACTTCGCACCTGCGACCTCACCTTCCACTCCGGCGTGATCGCACCTACGACTCCCCTTTCGCAGGTGCAAAAACACCAGCAACCAGCACAACAGATTTTCCAACAATACAGTCCAACTTCCCGTCAACTATCCGAATCAATCCGGAGCCCCTCGGGGCCCCAACCAAACATGCCAACCTATCCCATAACAACATTCAAACTTAGTCGAGCCTTCGGAACACCAAAAACAACACTAAAACACTGAATTCACATCAAATGCAAACCTAAGAACTTTGAAACTTCAAAAATTCGCCAACTACGCCGAAACCAACCAAAACACCTCCGATTAATCTGAAATTTTGCAGACATATCCAAAATGACATTACGGACCTGTTCCAGCTTTCGGAATTCCATTCCGACCTCAATAGCCTAAATTCCACTGCCGACTGGAAATTACCAAAAACTAACTTTCGCCAATTCAAGCCTAATTCTACACCGGACATCACAAAAATATTTCGAACACACTCCTAAGTCCCAAATCACCTAACGAAGATATTCGAGCCATAAATTCTACATTCCAAGGCATTTTCCAATAAGTCAACTCTTAGTTGACTTCCCCAACTATTAGGCTACTTTAAAAGGCTAAACTCCTAAGCTCTGTTTATAACCACTCTGGACCCAAACCAACAGACCTAATACATAAAAAATAAGAAAGTGATACTAACAATTACAAAAACAGGGGAAATGGGGTACATCTCACGGAACGACCGGTCGGGTCGTTACACTTTAGGAATAGTCCATTTGTTCAACAAATCAAAGTTTTGAGGCACATCGACCTCTTCAAGTTTCGTACTTTTAGTACTAGTTTCACCAAAATCCATGGGTGAAAGATCATATCTATGTTGAACAGTTCACCTTTATCTCATATATACCATGAACACTCCTCGGCTCTGATATCGAGTTTACAGGATCTGTGACCTGGCGGTAGTCTTGGTCATGGATCAAGAAATTAACTATCCTTAGCGGTAGTCTGACCACATAAGAACTGAAATATATAAGAATTTTGAAATAGCTTCTAAGACTGCAAGGTATTAATTTTACCCGAGCAAAGGGTCTGTCAGGAATCTAATACATAAATCTTATTGAGCCCATGTGTCTGGCAGTTCTAACCAGGTATAAGTAGCCCTACTTATCAACTCCTTTTCAGGCTAAAAACCCATGGCTGGCCAGACGGAGCCTGAAAGGCAAAGCCAATAAGGGTAGTACTAGATGCGACTGTCCCTCGATCTCAGAACCTAGTTTGAGAAACCATAACAAAATTCCTTTATATTTTGGTAAAGCTTAGATTCGTTCATGGTCTAAATGAGAGGAGTTAGTTATTCAAGATAGATATGAGATCTTTAGCCGAACATAGTCCTGGCTTGGAGAGACAGAGCTCAAAAATGAAAATAAAGAAAATACCTTATTCGGATGGTCGTCACCACAGTCCAAAGCTTGGAAGAACTGACCAGATTTTTATTTAAAGATAGAGATCGGAACAGAGCTTACAAAGAAAGCTATAAGAAAACTAGAGAGAGGATATTTTTCTTTTCTTATTTTTTCTGATGCCTCTAACAAACGAAAGACTATCCTATTTATAGAAAAATTAAAACAACATAAGGTATCAATGTACAGTAGTTATGGGTCCCATTTGTCCCCTTAAAATAGTGTATCTACTATTGATCCACAGTGTATCTACTATTGTTGTATTATCTTTCATCCTTTTGAGGAAATCTTACTTATTTTTCTATGTCTTTCATCCTTTTGAGGAAATCTTCCGCCTGTTTCAGGGGGTCTTCTGATCCTGACGTCCTTGCACGTTGATCTTCCTGTATATCTTGAGGGGCGTCATCGCTGGTTTCACTCCTCATGGAGGTGTCAGATTTTTCGTATTGAGTGAGGTTCTGTAGTAGACTTTTCCTTACTCCTTCTATGTAGCTATTTATTATAGCTTTTTTACCTCTATCTTTAATAGAGATTCTCCTGGCAATGTGCCTAACTGAGCTATCTGTGATTATCTCCTTTTGTGTAGAATTGTTGTATTCCTTGATTTTATTATTAATAAAATCTATTAGTTCCAGAATGTGTAACTATTTTGTCTTGGGATCTTTCTTCATTAATTTATCCCAGAAGTTGATGATCGTCTTTCAAAAAGAAACTCTTATTTAGAAAAGGATTCTTCTTTAGACGATCTAAAAATTAAGGTGAAAATTTTGAAAAGAGAGATTAAATCTCTAAAACAAAATCATTTGATTACTGATCATAGAATTACTCAGATTGAGTCTACTCTAGATAAAAGAATTTCAAAAAATAAAGGTATTTCAATTTCGGATGAAAAGGAAACTCTTGAAAATGATGAAGAGGCCAATAGGCCTGATCCTAAGAAAGATTTGTTTTTAGGAATGATGCAATTTTTCACGGCGCACAAATGGTATGTCAAATGCACCATTTTGATCAATAATACTTTCTCTATTACTAACATTGCCATGATTGATAGCGGTGCAGACGTTAGCTGCATTCAGGAAGGCTTAGTGCCTGCGAAATATTTTCAAAAAACCACTCATTTGGTTAAATCCGCATCTGTTCATGCTTTAGATATAAAGCATAAATTGCGTAATGCAAAGATTTGTCAGAATAAGGTTTGCATACCGCACCTTTTCTTTCTGGTTAAAAATCAATTGAATCGTCCTATTATACTTGGAACTCCTTTTATTAATGCAATTTATCCTTTTTCAAATATTAATTCTTAAGGATTTTCTGCAACTTATAAAGAGAATGAAATAATTTATTCTTTTATTACTACCCAGTGACCAGAGATATCAATGATTTAATTAAATGAAGCAGGATCATTTAAATTCCTTACAATATGAGTTGTTTAGCATGAGTATATTTGACTCTCTCAAATCTGCTAAACTACAGGAAAAAATCAAATTGGTTTCCGAACAGATCGCTGCTGCTATATACGCTGGTCACCCCAGTGCTTTTTGGAATCGAAAGAAGCACATTGTCACTCTTCCCTACGAAGAAGGATATTCTCAGGATGATATCCCTACTAAATCTCGATACTGCCAAATAAACGCTGAGTTAGTAGATTTATGCAAAACCGAGATTGATCATCTTTTACAAAAGGGTTTGATAGAACCGTCTATATCACCCTGGTCTTGCACATCCTTTTATGTGAACAACGCAACTGAAAGGGAGTGAGGAGTCCCTAGACTGGTTATCAATTACAAACCTCTTAATAAGGGATTAGGTATCCTATTCCAAACAAAAGAGATTTATTGTCAAGATTATATGTCGCCAATATCTTTTCAAAATTTGATTTAAAATCAGGTTATTGAAAAATTCAAAATTTTAAAGAACATGCATATCGAACTGCTTTTAATGTTCCATTTGGACAATATGAGTGGAATGTCATGCCATTCAGTTTGAAAAATGCCCCTTCTGTATTTCAGAAAATCATGAATGATATCTTCAACCCCTACATTGATTTCATCATTGTATACATCGATGATATCCTAATATTTTATAAAACATTTTAAATGCACCTCAAACATCTTGATATTTTCAAGAAAGTTGTAATACAAAATGGTTTGGTTATTTCAAAACCAAAAATGAGTTTGTTTCAAACAGACTTCCGTTTTTTAGGACATCATATATGTGAAGGGAAAGTCACTCCGATTCAAAGTTCTCTCGACTTTGCATCAAAGTTTCCTGATGTTATAACTGACAGGACTCAATTACAAAGATTTCTGGGGAGCTTAAATTACATTTCTCCTTTTTACATGAATCTTTCTAGAGACTTGGCCCCTTTATACGACAGGTTTAAAAAGGTTTATAAGTCTCCTTGGACTGAGAGTCATACAAAATTAGTCCAAGAAATCAAGTCAAGGGTTCAGTCATTACCATGCTTAACCCTCGCCAATCCTGCTTGGAAAAAAATTATTGAGACGGGTGCGTCTAATATTGGTTATGGAGGGATCCTCAAACAGGTTAATCCTCATGATAAACATGATTATTTGATCAGGTTTCACTCAGGAAAATGGAATGAAGCCCAGAAGAAATATGGCACATGAAATGCTGACTATAGTCAAATGCGTCTTAAAATTTCAACACGATTTATACAATCAAAATTTTTTGATAAAAATTGACGCACAGTAAGTAAAGTTTATGTTTGATAATGATTATAAACATGACTCGTCGAAACTCATATTTGCAAGGTGGCAAGCTAAATTAGCCCCTTTTGACTTCGAAATTCAGTATAAGAAGGGAGTTGATAACTCTTTACTTGACTTCTTATCTAGAGAATATATCCAATAATGGCGATATTTCAAATTTTTCGAGACTCTTACTACAATCCTGAGGGCTCTAGTCTCCTTACCAAGAGATCTGAAAGATCTTATTCTGAACAAAATTATGGATAAAATCTTCAGAGAAGATTTCTCTCATATTTCCCTTCATTATTACTCAAATGATGATTATTATCTGTCACACTCTTATTTCTCTGATTAAATGATAAATAATTGTTATATATGCAGGATGGATCCACCTTGGGTTCAAGACAAAGGAAGAGGAAAGGGAAATAACCCGCGAGGAAGGGGAAGAACATCCTCAGTCTCGTCGTCAGCATGATCATCATATGGATCCTCTTCTAACGTCATACTACAGAGGGGAGGAATGAGTTTGATAAACTCAAGCTCCAAAACCGCTCAAACTTCATCGGTACATCTGGATGATATTCCAGAAAACAGCTGATTATATGCTCAGCTAAAGGAGTACTTATCCCAAAAGCAAAGTGATACTTTTGCTTCGATAGCAAAAGAAGATATTGATGATATCAAATCTTTTGAAAAGGTAACAAAGAAAGAAATAATTTTTCTTTTCGAAAAAACTGAAATTCAAAGAAAAGAAGAACCCTGGAAGATATTCCAGCAATGTTTAATTAATGGATTATTTTTCTCGGGTGAGTCATACAAAACCCGATTATATTACGAAACCATTTTGATAAATACAAGTAGTGTTGAATTTCAGCACTTCCCAGGATACAACACAAGTGAGAATGTTTATAACTTCTCTAAAATGATTGTTAAACAAATCATTTCCATTGAAGAATGGGGTATGCCTACTATGAAAGAAAGGCAGATAAGACTAAATAAGGTTCCCATGAGTTTCACTTACTGGAATTATATTAATGCCTTCCACAAATTTCTCTATTATAATAATGAGAAACATAAGCATATCTGGTTTATAAAAATTTGTGCAAAGATATTTGCAGGACCAATTCCTAATTGGTTTCTAAACTAGTGGTCATACCATGGACCGACTGTACGAATTCTGCCCGATCCATTTTTGAAGTTTTACAAAGAATGGGTTAAAGTGTCCCCAGATCTTAGCGAATTATACAACACAGATCATATCTGTTGGCTGGACTAAATAGACCAGATATACTCCATCTGGGGCTATAGCGTTGACAATGGTCGCCTTTTCTTCCATGCTACGGTAGGAATCCCAGCAACCGCGAAGTTGGCCAGTGAAACCAGCCACTATCATTTTGCAAATATTTCTGTTATTAACACTTTTGCAAATGGTCGCATACATGAGCATTCTACGAACAATAATGGTTTATTGATGATCTGTCAAACCATCTAAATTCCATTCATAGATTTCGGAACCTCTGTAAGACGTATTAGTCTGATTCAATCCCGTTCTTCTATCAAAACATCCTGTGGAGTCGGACGAGGATAATAATAAGTGTTCAAGCTTGGTGTAGTATCATAACCACTGTTCGTTTTTGGATAACCCTTGAGTTTATTAAACTCCGAGGAAAGCTGATTTTTAAAATCACCTGTATTTTCCATTTTATCAGCAAAATCTTGTGATAAATCCATAGGCTGATTTAAACCTCCAAGCTTTTGATCAAGAAGGTCCTCCAAGGTCTTTAAATTTCCAGGTCTGAAATCAGAAATCTCAATAGGCCACTGGATGTGAGTGGGGACTATCACGGGTTTTGACGTAGAAACGATGTCCTTAGAAACGACATTTTTAGCCATATCAGCTTTTATATCATTTATTAAAATAGTTAGATCATAGAGTTTTTTATCAAGTGAGCTAATATGCTCGCCTAATACTTTAACATAAAGACTCAAATAATTATTTTGAGTAATAAGTTTATTAATTTCAGTAATGCTAATTGAAGCAATATCTTCTTCAATAAATTTTTGAAAAGCTGAAAAAGTAATACCAGTATTATTTGGCAAAACGAAAGACGATTGAGGAAGGTAGATGACTTTCGTGAGGTTTCCACTCCCGTCTTTGTATGTCCTTTCACTGACATTTATATAAAGAGGTAAATAAGTGGTTATGAACGAAGGAACAAAATACATAATTTGATTATGAAGAGCACAGGTTTTATAAAACTCTTGGGAAATAATCTTGAGATCCTTTTCATTATAAGAATCAAAAAGCCAAGTTTTAAATTGATTCCATTTCTTATCAAGAAAATCTCTTTGAATATGTTTTCTTACCAGGGAACCTGGACTAAAATCGATCTGGTGTGTATTCATTAAGAACCGTTTGGGTCAAACTCCATTTCGGAGGCTGAAGGAATATCCGCGTTGGACGCATCATTGTTAACCTGAAAGATATTAGTTCGTGGGTCGACCTTTACCTTTTCGAACAAGGAGCTGCTATTTGAAGAAATCGTATATAACGAAGCCGCACGATCTCGGGCTGGAATATAAATAGGTTCAATAAGAGACATATGATGTATATCCGGTAAAAGTCTTTGATTAGACAACGAGCGTCTATTGTGATGATTTTCAGAAGAGGTTATCAACCTATTGTGGGCGAAAAACTGCCTATGAGGCACATAACTTTCATCAGAGAATTGAATATTAATCATTCCATCGGGATTTTGCGAAATATGAGAAAAATCAGAATTAGTAACAACATCTGTTAACTAATTTGGGGGTATAACCGAATTTAGAGTCCATGAGGTTGGGAAATCTATTTCTTCCCACTTGATAGGTTGAGGCGTGGCTAGAATTCATGACTTAAGCATTATATACCTTGCATTTTATGCACTTTAATGATAAAAATACACGTCATGTGTGCCTAATGGAGTTTATTTAATGTGAAGATGAGTTGAAAATGGAAGCCGAGCTAAATGAGAGCATAAACGTCGGAAAATACGTGCAAGAGTCGAAAAGGAGCGATCCGAAACAAGCCTGGCGTCAGCCAGGCGATAGACCCCAAACGCCAGGGGGTGCCTGGCGTTAGCCAGGCGTTATACCCAAAACGCCAGGGGTTTCCTGGCGTTAGCCAGGCGTTATACCCAAAACGCCAGGGGGTGCCTGGCGTTAGCTAGGCGTTAGACCCCTAACGCCAGGGTGCCTATTTCGGTAAAGTCCGAGTTTTAAAGGTTTTTAAGTGTGTCCAAGCCAGGATAGGAGTCTCTTAGACGGGTAGGGTTTATCCCAACCGTATAAATAGACTCAAGAACACATCATGAATGGGAGAGACGAATTTGGGAGCAAAATACACACATAGAATCATTGAAGGAGCAAGGATTATCAG
>ML339935.1:0-34522 GCA_005239505.1 Nicotiana paniculata
TATGGATATTGGATATACAAGATAAGTAAAAAGCTGATTTTAAGAACCTATAAACTCTGATTGTTAGCTTATAAAAGTATGTGTGAAACAAGCATAGGCTGCAAATTTTCCTGTTCTTGATTGTTCCACACTGTATGCAAACAAAAAAGTCAAAAGGTAAAACACATCTATCTGATGTTTTGTAATAAAACAGTCCACAAACGAATCTTTTCGATAGCTTATCAGACATACATATAAATACAGAAAAACTAACACTTCCATGGAATCTTTACTATAGCTATTCAGACATACATACAAAGACAAAGAAGGTTTTTTTGTTTTTTTGGGAGTAATTCAGTGCTACTTAATTCAGAAGGTTGCCTGAAAAACATCGAAAAAAGGTGTTCTTTGCTATCAACTAATGCATTTAATAAGACAAATCTTTTACACTTAGAAAGTCATCACTTTTGATATACACAGTTAACTAACTAGCTTATAAAATAAACTACAAAAATAGAGGAAAAAGAAAGAGAGAAGTCCAGAATCAGACCAAACTCCAAAAAAGAAACAAGAAATAATAACTGAAAGTAGCCGAGTACAACAAAGAATATGACATAAAATTACTCAAATGAAAGCAGAACTTGTTCCAATAAAAGTCAGCAAAAACCAAAGTAATCATATGAATACTTGTATATACAAAAAAGATTTTTGTAATGCTTATACCTATGTTATAAATTGCTTAGAAAAGAGACAGTTTTCTGAGGGAAGATTATATGAGAAGAGAAATATATATAGCTACAAACGCCGTCCAAGATGAGGCCCATGGATTTCTTATTACCAAAAATACCCCCAATAGATTAGAGAATCGTAAAGGAAATAGTTATGTGAGGGGAAAATGGGATATGTCCATTTATGGAATTTAAAGTTGAATAGCTACGGCTGATAAATGAAAGTGAAGTATGAGGAAGTCGGCATAGAAAAGGTAATTGGATCTTTTCTAAAACAGAAATGAAGTGTCATAAGATCACTCTCAGTTCCGACCAGTGTTTTAAAAGGCTTTTTCTAGGCGAGATGCACTAAAAGCGCTCTGGGATAATAGTGTGAGACGAAAGACTCAAGAGGCGTACACTCAGGTGTTCAGGACGTACGCCGAAGTATTCGGAGAGCTTTTTTTGGTAAGGCGTAAGCCCTAGAAATTTTTCCAAATTAAAACAAAATTTAGTGATTAAGTCCTTCATATAATACCCAAATCTCAAAATTCAACTTGGTAATTACTCAAAAGTTTTAAAAAAGTAATGAAATGTATTAAATTTAGAAGTCAAGACCTTTTTTATTGATTGAAGCCCCAATTCATGTATTTCCCAATTCATGTTCTTGTCTGCTAGTCTGCTAATATCTCCCAAAAGGAACGAACATTTAATTAATACAAAGAGAACTCCATTCTCCTTCACAGCAGCAAGTTCAAAGTTCAATTGCAGGTTAGTCATCTTTTTTGTTCCTCCATGTAGAAAATTTTATTCTTTTCGATTCAAGTTACTTGAACTTCTAAGTAGCGTATAATAGATTGTTTTGACTAGTTTTTTGTGGGGATGAAACATATTTATAGTTTTCTTTAGTTTTTATACAATTTTACCTGTTTATAGATATCTACTGTAATTATATTATTTTATAAAATATAAAAAATTAAATATCTATGGGGCTTACGCCCCGTGCCTCGGAACTTACGCCTCGCTGAGGCATATGTAAAACGCCTCGCCTTACGCCCACGCCTTTTAAAACGCCGGTTCCAACGATGTTACATTCCCAAAATTTAAGGCTTCTATATCTTTTGTTGTTATTATGCCGATAAAATTAGTACTCCCTCCGGTCCACATTTTGATCCAAAATAAGTATCCATTTACATAATAAAGAAAAAATTAATTTTATTTTTTCAAAATTTACCTTTATACTTTGGGACACATGCGCATAGCCGCCGCGCGTGACTAAAGGTCCACCAAAACAAAGTGCTCAAACTCTTTTTTTTAGTTCTTTACATATTTCAATGTGTCAAGGTAACAATTAACTAAGGTTATTTTAGTAAATACATCTTTTTTTTCTTTAGAAGTTCGTATTTCCTTAATAGATGTGACAAAAGTAAAATGGTCACTTATTGTAGACCAGATGGAGTAATTAGCACGTAATATTTATAACAAGTCAGTTAATACATGGCATGACCTGTATTTGCATATAAATCTCAATAGCTTAGATATGAGTAGTTAAATAAGTACACTCTCCGTCTCAAATTATTGGTTGTGGTTCTAAAAATAGTTGTCTCAAATTATTTGTCATTTTAGAAGTTCAAGAGTGAATTATTTTTTTTCCTATTCCACCTTTAATATTAATTATTCTTGAAGACTACAAATACCTTAATTATGGGTAAGTATTAAATAAAAGGAGATTATATCTTAAGACATAAATAAGGATAAAATAGTCAAAAATCTTTTTGAGAATAAGTGGGTATATTCGTATCTCATAATTAAATCTACTTCATGGTGATAAACTAGTATTGTATAGTCTAAACATCGAGTGTGGATAAATATTTACCATATTATATATATTATATGTGATTTGTCAGATTAAATAACTGAATTTGATTGTTGATTTTTATAGTACTTTTTTTAACACAAAACACGGAGGATTATATTACTAAAACAAAAGTTACATAGTAGTAGATGTTTTTAGGGCATTTTCATTGCCCATAGCTGCCAAATAGTTACAAACAGTACTAGAAATTTTCTTAAAAAGGTATTACAAACACCATTCTTGTTTTTGATCACTTCATGTTCAACAAAAAGGGGTGGGCGAGAATGGTTAAAATATTTAGTAGAGGACGGGTTCTTGATAGCTTCCTTTGCCAGCCTATGTGCCACTTCATTTCCTTCCCTGAAGTTATGTTTGAGTTGGGGGAGCTTCAATTAGTGCATTAACCATCTGCATTCAGAAACAAGTTAGAAAAGTTATATCTATCCTCATATATAAGCTTGATGACTTTCGTACAGTCAATTTCGATTTCTATATTTTGAAAGTTCATTTCTTTTGCAATTTTTAAACCTTCTAGTAGTGCCATCAACTCAGCATGTGTAGGTGAAATTGCTTTACTTGCCTTGTGAAAACCCACAATCTAGTCTTTATTGCTATTTCGGAATATACCACCAAGCCTAGCTGCATTATTGTTGCTAGAAAAGGGACCATCACAATTTAATTTGATCATACCCTTGGGTGGTTTATCCCATTTGATTTCAGTTTTGGCTTTTTTAAGCGTGAAGGTCTCCGTAAAGAATTTGTATCCCCATGCTAGATAAGTAATCCTTTTAGGTTCTAGGTTACGATCAATATTGTTAATATTATTATGATTCTTATTTTTACAAATTTCCTAAATGGAGAATGGAAATAAAGTGTCCCAATTAACATGGTGATTACAACACTGCATGAAGATGTTCCTCAGCTTCACTAGCCAGTCAGTGTCACTATTACTACTAAGAAATGGAAGACCCATGTTATTCCAAAAGCGATTAGAGACTGGATATTGAATGAAAATATGTTAGATATCTTCTACCCCAAGTTTACAAATTGTACAAGTTGCATCAATATTGATTCCTATTTTAGCTAGATAGGCACGCCAAGGGATATGATTATGCATACATTGCCAAAGGAAGAATTTTATTTTATTGGGACAGTGGAGGTTCCAAATCCATTTAAAGGAGTTGGTAGATGGATTGTCATTTGATGGAGTTTGTAGCAGGAATTAGTGATAAAAGACCATTTGAGTTAAGGCTCCAACTGATTTTATTAATGTTTGATCCTTTACTAGGGATAGGAGTAAGGGTTAAATTATTAAGAATATTAGAGGGGAATTCAAAGGAAATATCCTCAATATTCCATTCATGTTTTTTGATAAGGTTTCCTATAGAAAGATTAAGGTCATTCTTACTAAGAGGGCCTTCTATTGGGTTTCTAAGTGGTTTAGAGTTATAAATCCAATTGGTATACCAAATACTAATCTTTGAATTAGTAGTGAGATGTCAAAGAATACCATTGTTGCACAATTTTCATCCCTTAAGGATAGATTTCCAGATGAAGGAGGTGGATGATACAACATTATTCTTTGCATGTTTGGCCGTAATCAGTTGACCCCAAGGAGTATTAAGGTTTCTCAATAATCTCCATGCAATACTGGATAGTAGAACTATATTTTTAGCTTTAGCAGGGCGAGTGCGTAGCCCTCCCTTATTTTTATCTCTAGTCACCGTTTGCTAGTTAATGAGGTGCAGCTTTTTTGTCAAACTAGTGGATCCCCATTTTATCTGTTTCTTTAGGATTTTTTTTGGGGGGGGGGGGCAGGGTATATTGCATCGAATGAGTGGGAATGTCACTTAATGTACTAGTTGATAGAGTAGTCCTTTCAGCCATATTTAGGAAGGAGTATTTCCAGTGAGACAACCTAGTTTGCAATTTATCAATGACAAATTGGAAGTCTTTGGTAGTGGGAGAGTAATTTAGGATTGGAAAACTAAGGTATTTACCAAAATCATAGGTGAATTTGATGCCAAATAGGTTTGTGAGATATAAAATGATATCATTTAGGCAATTTTTGGGTAAGACAATTCTAGATTTAGAAGTATTTATAGATAGTCCGGATTCATCACAAAAAGGTCCATGCAAGATTTTTTGCATTGTCCCATTTTTTTTGTTTGCTTTCCCCATTAGGGTAATGTCACCAACAAAAAATATGTGGGAGAAAGAGGGTCCTTTTTGCCTAATGTTGATGGGTTCCCATCTTAAAAGGTCCACTTGATGATTTATGAGTCTAGATAGGAGTTCAAGGAAGAGGATGAAAATATAGGGGTATATAGGATCTTCTTGATGAATACCTCGACTAGGTTTAAAAAGATTTGCTCTAGAGCCATTCACTAGGATCCCCATAGAGCTTGTAGTTATACAATGCATAATTAGACGAGACAAATTCGGGGGAATTTGAAGTATCTAAGGGTCCTGTACACAAAATATCATTCTAGTCTATCAAAAGTCTTCTCCAAATCTAATTTGATTATCATATCAAAATTGAATCTATTTTATATACGAAGGTTATTCATAATTTCTTGAATAATAATAGTATTATCACATGCTCTTCTATTCTTAATAACGCTGGCTTGCATGGGACTGATAAGGTAAGGGAGGAAAGGTTATATCCTATTTACAATAATTTTAATGATAATCTTGTAGGAAGTGTTACATAGACCAATAGGTCTAAAGTTTTAAGGTTGTTTGCATTAGGAAATTCAGGTATAAGACAAATAAATGTTTCATTGATGCCACTAGGCATGGATTGGGTTTTGAACACCTTGTGACTGTAGCTTGTAATAGGGTCATCAATGATATGCCAATATTTCTGGTAAAAAAAGGATGAATTCCGTCAGGGCCTGGAGCTTTGAATGGCTTAAAAGAAAATATGGCTTTGGTGATTTCCATATTAGACAAGGGTTTATCAAGGATACTCAGATCAATCTTGTTATGGCATGAGGGATCACTCATGATAGTATTTTTTAGGGTGGTAGTTTTGGAAGTCTTAAAGGCCTCCATAAATAAGGAAAGTGTATGGTCTATGATTTGTTTAGGGTCTGAAATCTAATCCTCATTATCATTAGTGAAGTACATAATGTCATTATGACGTTTACGGTTAGAAGTCATAATATGGTAATATTTGGTATTGGCATCACCTTCGTTGAGCCAGTTAATTCTAGATCGAAGTTTTCAGAAATCATGTTCCATCTTTAAAATATTATTGTACTCAAGTTGTACATTTGATTCTAAATCTTGTAATAAAAAACTATTATGATAATAGGGAGAAGACTGGATTCCACTTAGTCTAGCTAAAATCCTCTTCTTCTTTTTAAAAATGTCTCCAAAAGTATTATTTTTTCATTTGATGACCTCATTTGATCAGTAATAAGGTCATTATTATTCCAACAGTGCTTAACTATGTTAATAAAATCAGAGTGTCTACACCAAATTGTTTCCAATCAGAAAGGTTTACTACAATGGTTCACATTCCTAGGGATTAGGTTAATTAACAAGGGATTATGATCGGAATGAGTTTTAGGAAGGTGAATGACCACTGCTTTGGGATATATTGATAACCATTCTTTGTTAACAAAAGTTCTACCTAGTCTTTCCATAATTAAACCCTTGAATTTTTTCCTATGGTTAAACCATGTGTATTTGCACCACTTGTAACCCAAGTCTAGCAAATTACAATTGTTTATGCTATTCCATAAAGTGTTATTACGTCTACGGTTGATGGGGTTACCTCCAAGCTTGTCACTAGAACTGGAAATATCATTTAAATCTCCCTCTAATAACCATGGACCCTTATAACTATTATGAATATTTTCTATATTGTTCCATAATTCACGTCTTTTTTCAAGCTTAGTGCTAGCATAAATAGAGGAAAAAAGCCAAGTAGTTTGAGAGGGAAGTACCTCAATAGTGGCATGAGTTTCCTGATTTCTCCTAACGAAGTTATGAACTTTGACGATACTGGAATCCCAAAAGATAACCATACCTCTAGATTAGCCTTCACATGGTACTTCAATCATTTCTGAGAATGCAAACTCACTAAGGAGGGAGATGTGATTTTTCATCGTTGTTTCCAACAAAGTAACCATGCATGGCTTATGCGTATCTACAATTTCCCTAGAGTTTATACGAAAGTTGTCATTATTACCACCACGAATGTTCTAAATTATTATGTTAGTTGGTCGATACATCATTGCATGGTTGTTGGTTGGGCCATTTTCCACCTGTGCTTGAAGCACTAGGTTCTTCCTTAGTGAAGAGACCAGTATCATCGCATGTTTTCCCATTGTTGGGTCCTATGGAGGCCATATATCCATCGAACACTTGTATAAGGCTGGTGGGCAGTTGAGAATATACCTCTTCTCTTGCAATTCCCTGAAGAGATACACATTTACATCGCTTAGGCTTGAAAATTCCACTATTTGCTCCGACCCTAGCAGATTCATTCCTTCTACTTGCATTTCTTGGTGATCTTCTAGTTCTGGAGCATTGGGGTGGTTATGTGGAGGGGGTTGATTTACTGGGGAGTTGGAAATGCTTGGTTTTGTGCTTGGCTCTGGGCTACACTCCATAGTATGAAGATTGGATTCATGAGTGATATCTCTCCTGGTGGGAAGAATGGGAGGTCCATTTTTGTGTTTTGACGTGGGAGAGGATTGAAGTTGTCACAACCCAAAATCCATACGGTCGTGATGTCGCTGGACATCATTGTCAGGCAAGCCAATCATTAATTAACTGAAATAATTTTTCCTATTTTAACATTTATGAAGAAGCATTTCCTTTCACTTTATTACACATTAACCAAGTAGAATCTTGTTAATTTAAAAACAATAGTTTGAATACTACACTTTAGCATCTATACCCCAACATACCCCAGAACCTGATGTCACAAGTTCATGAGCAATTTTTAAGAATTTATACAATCATTACAAAGCCTGTCCCAAATACAAATTGGACAAGGAAATTTAAAATGAAAAAATAAATACAGTACGAGGGAGACTCCATCAGCTACGGATCGCCACCGGATGGCGCAGCTCGCCTAAGTCTCCGAATCCTCCACATTTGCTATGAAAGTACTTGTGCAATAAAATGCACATCAAGTGTAGCATGAGTACAAAAACAATGTGTACTTAGTAAGTCACCCGCCTAACCTCAGAGAGGTAGTGACTAGAGGTCAAATTAGACACTTACGAAAGGTCAATTTAGAATATTTACGTATGACACTAAGCATGATTTTCATAGGCAAATTATTAAAATTAGGATTTAATATTTTCAACTCCATTCACGTTTAACACTTTATATATTCGTCATATTAATAACAATTAATCAACATGGGTGATTTAATCAAATAATAATTAATCGACGGGAAGAACAACTTCTTCCAAAATATTTTTAGTAACTTTAATCTCTGTCATTTCAATTGACAACTTAATATTTCAGGCCAGTAATCAGGCAAAATCATAGCAACTAAGCAGTAAATATCATGCGCAAGAAATGCCGAGGGTCGAAAGGCGCGGACCAATAATAATAAACTGTGCACTGTCGAAGGGTCGAACGGCTCGAACCATAGATGCATCTATCTGCCCCGCTCACGAATCGATCATGCGAAGCGGTTAAAAATAATAAGGCTAGCATGCTCGCGAATCATACCTGCGACTCAGGTGCTCATATGAATACACACAAATACAGGGTCATCTTGCTCCCGAATCATACATGTGACTCAGTCAGCCAAAGTTACACATATCCACATAATAAATCCGTATTTTATCAAGAAAGCAATTTTTCTCAGGAAAGTGGTAAAACTCCTTCTTAAAGGAACATGAAATATAGTTTTTAAATCTTTGTTTTGAAATTCATTTGCAAGTTTAATGATATTCCATAATATAACCCCTAGTAGGTGTACAATTATTCACATAGGAATCAATTCTCTTTTTAGATGATTAAAATAATGAACCCTAGTTTTCTTCAGTTATTCAATTACGATTTCGATTATATTAGCAGTTTAATATTACATGCAGGATTACAGGTACAACACGTAAGGCATGCTAGTGAGTCCTAGACTACCCGGATATGGCATAATAATAGCTACGCACGGACTCCCGTCACCTCGTGCGTACGTAGCCCCCGAAGATAATAGCATGTACTTAATTAATTTACCTAAGGGGACAATTCCCCCTCACAAAGTTAGAAAGGAGACTTACCTCCTCCGAGATTCCATAACAGGCCTCCAAGCCCTTACGATGACTCCAAACGGACGCACAACGCCCCAAAACTATCCAAACAACGACAACCCAATGAAAATATACTCTAATATTTGCAACAATTACAAATTATATAATTTCCCAACCCCGCTTAGTGAAATTACCAAAATACCCTCGGGCCTACATGCCCGGAATCTGATATTTCTTGAAGATATATTCTACCCATAGCCTTACTAACTCAAATATATAATTTACTCAAATATTCATGCTCAATTCGTGGCTAAAAATCCAATTTTCCATTTTTTAGGTTTCTTCAATATTTCCCAAATTCCTACCAATTTCCATGTCTAATCCATGCATATAATCTTGTATTTAACTTAGACGCATGAAGAGTTTACTTACCTTGACATTGCATGAAGGAATCCTCTCTTTGAAGCCTCCCAAAATTGCCTAAGCCCAAGAAGAAATGGAGACAAATGAACCAAAATCCTTGTTTTAAAACATTCTGCCCAGGCCAATTTTCGCACCTGCGGCCCCCTTTTCGCACCTATGCTTCCGCAAGTGCGCCCAAATCTTCCGTACCTGCGGCCTCCTTGGCTCCAGCCAAAAATCGCACCTGCGGTGCCCTTAGCCGCACCTGTGGCTCCGCACGTGCGGCCAAATCCTCACAGGTGCGGATCACACCAGATGAAAGCAATTCCAGCCTTCTTCAAACTCTCAACTTGATCCGTTAATCACCCAGAATCCACCAGAGGCCCCCGGCACCCCGTCCAATCATACCAACCTGTTCCAAAATATTATGTGGACTTTCTCGAGGCCTCAAATCACATGAAACAACATCGAAACCATGAATCACACTCAAATCCCAACTCTATGAACTTAGAATTTTCCAACTTCTACATCCGATGCCGAAACCTATCAAATCATGCCCGATTGACCCCAAATTTTGCGCAAAATTCATATTCAACATTACGGACCTACTCCAACTTTCGGAATCGCATTCTGACCTCGATATCAAAACTTCCACTTCCGGTCGGATTTATCAAAAACCTTCAAATTTCTATCTTTAGCCAAATGACTTCAAAATGACCTACGGACATCCAAATTCACTTTTGATCGCGCTCCCAAATCCAGAACCACCATACAAAGCTATTCCCAGACTCGAAATCCCAAACGGACATCAACAAAACTGAAATACACTTCAGGCCAAACTAAGGAAATTTCTTCAAAAATGCTGACTTCCACAATATGCGCCAAAATGCTCCCGGGTTATCCAAAACCCAATCTGGAATTACGCCTAAGTCCTAAATCATCATACGAACCTTCTGGAACCTTCAAATCCTGATTCGGAGGTCGTTTACTCAAAATCCCAATCTTAGTTGATTCTTCCAACTTAAGGCTTCTGAAATGAGAATTTTCTTTCCAAATCAACTCTAAACTTCCCGAAATTTAATTCCGGCCACACCTACAAGTCATAATACCTTAAACGAAGCTGCTCACAGCCTCAAACCACTGAACGACGCGCTAGAGCTCAAAATGACCGGTCGGGTCGTTAATGAAGTAGTGGGGCAGATTCCATTGGCTCCTCATTGCATGTGCTTGGCTCTCATTCATTAAGGGAGCTAGTGGGTGAAGGACATTGTTCAACCAAACATGGTTTTTGTAGTTTTTATAGCCATGTGCATTTCCTCAGATACTAGTAGGCTAGGAAGTGTGAGTTTTGGCGAATTATAACCGTCTCTTGGCCGTTCAATATCATGTTGAATGATATTGCATGGCCCATTAGGGCTTGTTCTATCCAGGATAATGGTTGGTGATCTTGTGGAAGAGGTAGTTGGATGAAGTAGATGGTTTGGTTTCCTGTCTGCGTGGTTGGTCTTTGTTGAAGATTTGCCATTGTGTGTGCTCTTTGGTGTCGAAGGATTTGGACTAACCTGTATCTCCTCCATTGTGAGGTTGGTATTCTTGGAATTGTTCTTGCTGGAAGTCTTGTTTATAGAGGTAATCTGAGGCTTGTTGGTGGAGTGGGTAGTGAGTTGAGGTGTATGGTTAGATAGGCTTGCAATAATTGAGTCTATTTGCATGCCTAGCTTGCTTGAGGGGGGAAATATTTTATTCATATTTGGGGAGTTCATAGGGTTAGGCACGTGTATTATTTTATTGGCCATTTGTGTGTCCAATGAAAGGGTATTAGTCAAGTGTTGTGGATCCAAGTCTTCTTCCATACAAGAATTAGTATCCTCTAAGTGAGAATTAGGGTTGTTTTCATTGGCGGATAAAACTTCTGCCTCGCATTGGGCAGGAAAATTTGGGGGGGGGGGTGTTAATGATGTGATTAATTTTATTAAAAAGGTTATTAGGGTGCATGGGATTTAAGAAAGCCTCTGACATGTGGCTATTAGTTGCATGCACTGATGCCACCTCTTTAGTAGTGTATTTTAATTGATTTTACACTTTTTTTATTTCTTTTTTATTTTGGATTATGGGCGGATTCACCAAGGCCAGATATCTATTTGCATTAGTAACGTTATTAACTGGGGAAAAAAATTGATCATTATGAGTGATCTTTTTCTTGGAATTATTTTGATTGCTCTTTTGATTATTGTTAGCATTGATGAGATGAGAAGGAGTAAACGTACTTGGAACCTTATTTCCAGTGGATTTAACTATACCTGGATTTTGGCTTGCCACATTCTTTTTGTCATTGGCTCTTTTCCTTCTTGTAAAGTTGAGCGTCTGCCAAACCCCTTCATTCATTGCCCGGGTATCAATGTCAGCACTGGATTGGGGAGTTGAATGGATTGGCAAAGCTAATTTCTGACTGACGTGGTTTTAATGTGTGGGCATTTAATTGAAATATGCCCTAATCTCACACTATCTTTGCATAATAAATTCTCACCCTCATATTGGACCACTTGCTTATGAATTCCTATGTGAATAAGAGTGATAACTGGATCCTCAAGAGGTAGTTCGATGCATAATCTTGTATGACGGCCTCTTAAGGTCGAAGATGTGCATGAATCTATTTTTAATAATTTTCCAAGAGTGTTACCTATTTTTTTCTAAAATAAGGTCATCATAGAATTCAGTTGGTAATTGAGGTAGCCAAATCCAATCGGTTGTAATAGAATTATTTTCATCCGTTGCTACAAAGTTTGGATTCCATCTTTGGTCTGAGAGGAAATGTCCAAAGATGAACCATGAACCATAGTGAAGGACCTTTAACATGTGTTCCTCACAATTGAACTTAGTGATGTAATAGTCCGCCCTAGGTCGATTAAAGAAAATATTTCAGGGATTTTCCAAGTTTCTTGAATTTTTCTCTTTAGAAGGTTGTGTTGGATTCTTTTACCATGAAGCTTAATAATAAGTGAGAACCTTCGTGGTTGGTGGATACAGTTTTGTTCTTCAAATGATAGATGAATTTGGTGGCCTTTTATAGGTGTATAGTTTCCTGATGTCTGATTTGACTCTTGTGTTATTGTAGGGTGATTGTCAAGTGTAAGGGTTACAACATTGATGAAAGAGCTATGTTTACCCGCTATTAATTTCTCTTTGAAACTAGAACCAGGATCATTTGACATAATTTTAGTGGTTTTAGGACCAACATCAGGTGGTTTGGGAGGAATTTGGTTTGATTGGGTTGAAATTTCCATGGCCACTAATTTAGGGTGGGCACTTGAAGAAGAAGAGAGAAAACTAAAAGACATTCAATTCAATGGTTTTGATTTTTATGGTATGTTATATATTGGGAAGATAACAAATTAAAGAATAATTATATTTTATTTGTTGATGTTTATGGTATGTTCTTTATTGGGGAGTAAAAAATAAAAGGATATTTGTATCTTATTTGTTGAATTCTATGGTATGTTCTTCATTTGGGGAGATAACAAAGTAAATGATATTGTATTTTTATTTGTTGATCTTTTTGGTATTCTTTATTTGGGAGTAACAAATTAAAGAATAGTTATTTTATTTATTTATTTTTATGGTACCTTCTTTATTGAAGTGTAATAAATTAAAGAATAATAGCATTTGTTTTTTAATATTATGGTATGTTCTTCATTGGAGGGATAACATGAAGTAATAAATATGTGATAGAGATTACAACAATTTTTTTCCTTCCCATTTTCCTTCATTTCGAGATTACAATAATTAATGGTATAATAGGTAAATATAATTTGAAGATTATACTGACTGTGTATGCTCTTATAAAATATGGTGATCCTGATCAAAATGTTGAATAATATCATTATTCATAAATGCATCATCAGAAAAAGCGGTGGCCATGATTATGCAATTATCATGATTATTATGACCACAGTTTTTTCGTAAATTTCATGATTTTTCTTGGTTAAAATTATAATAATTGAACTTGTTATAAATAACATTTTATTTATGGTGAATGTCTATATTTTAGAGAGATTTTAGGGTTTGTTATTTGGTGGCTAAGTCACTCTTTCCCTATAAATAGAGGGGTTCTATTCCATTGTAATTCATCCCAAATCAATAAGAATTTTCTCTCTCTCTACTTTTCTTTGCAATACTCTTCTTCTTCTCTTATTGTTTTATAACACTTTATCAGCACGAGACTCTAGCCAATAGAATAGAAGCTTTGGAATTGAACATACTGATTGTCAATTGTTCAGTGAACTTACTTCATGATTAAATTCTAGATTTAAGGTAAGTATTTTACTTTATTTTTCTCTTTGAAATTCTTGAAATTCTATAATTTGATTTCAAATTCTTGAAATTTTATAATTTGATTATAACTCTAATAGAGTTGTAAGAAATTATAACCACATGAAGTGGTAAAATTGCTATGCCTTGCTATAATCAAATTCATGTATGATTATGAGCACAAGAAGTGAAAACATGCCCAATTGAATTTTCTTCATTCTCATTCCCTTAAGAAAATGTGATAGCAGTACGTGATAAGTTTGAAAAAGACAATTATTACCGTGATGTATCAATGGGTATGGACGTGACAATAGACGAAATTATAATCGTCATCATTGTGGTAATGAGAATAATAAGGATTCTCAAAATAAGCCTTCACTTTGTGAAATTAATGTTTATCATCGATTTGACATGAGATTTCGTAAAGAACATACATATGACTAAGGTCTATTCATGATGCGAATGTGACAACATCTGATTTATGAATACATATTCATTCTTGGAAAAATATGAATGTGCTAGTGGTAGTGAATATATCACACTCACCTCTAAGAGGTGGTTTGAGATGAAATAAGAAAATAATTTTATTATTATGGCATGATGATCATTGATAACATACCTATTGTGATTATGCCCAAAATATTGTGGCAATGTGATTATAACATGGGAAAAGTCATGCAAGCAACAAATCTTGCCTATAATGATTTTTCACCATGACCATAATGGTATAACGTCTCCTTGAAAGAGATATTCTCCATATGTATGTTGATGAATATGTGACAACAACAACAACAACAATAACATACCCAGTAAAATTTTACTAGTGGGGTCTAGGGAGAATAGAGTGTACACATACCTTATCCCTACCCCGAAAAGGGTAGGGAGGCTGTTTCCCGGAGACTCTCGGCTCAACAAGAGAGACAATAATATCAGAAAAGAAATAAAAGAAAAGTCATGTAACAACAAAAGATGCCAGAAAGAAACTAACAACAACGAATAAGTGAAAGGGAAATAACACAAAACTATGCAAAACAACAATGTAACACAACATAGACCGCTAACAAACCTAAACGAAACTCTATCAGACTATCCGGTACAAGGAGGGAAGAACTCACGACTACCCCCTAGCCTACCACCCTAATGCTCGACCTCCACATGTTCCTATCAAGAGCCATGTCCTCGGAAATCTGAAGCCGCGCCATGTCCTGCCTGATCACCTCTCCCCAATACTTCTTAGGCCGCCCTCTATCTCTTCTCATACCTGCAAAGTCAATCGCTCACACATCCTAACAGGTGCATCTAGGCTTCTCCTCCGCACGTGTCCGAACCATCTAAGTCGCGCTTCCCGCATCTTGTCGTCCACGGGAGCCACTCCCACCCTCTCCCGAATATCTTCATTCTGGATCTTATCCAACCTAGTGTGCCCACATATCCATCTCAACATCCTCATTTCTCCTACTTTCATCTTCTAGATATATGAATTCTTGACTGGCCAACACTCAGCTCCATACAACATGACCAGTCTAACCACAACTCTATAAAACTTACCTTTGAGTTTCGGTGGCACATTCTTGTCACACAGGACTCCAGATGCTAACCTCCATTTCATCCACTCCACCCCAATATGGTGCGTAACATCCCCGTCGATCTCCCCATCTCCCTGGATAATTGATCCTAAGTACTTAAAACTTTCTCTCTTGAGGATGACATGTGAGTCAAGCCTAACTTCCACACCCGCTTCCCCTGTCACGTCAATGAACTTACATTCCACATATTCCGTCTTAGTCCTACTCAACTTGAAACCTTTAGACTCCAGGGCCTGCCTCCATACCTCCAGTCTCCCATTCACGCTGCCTCGCGTCTCATCAATCAGAACTATATCATTTGCGAACAACATACATCATGGCACCTCTCCTTGGATATGTTGTGTCAGTGCGTCCATCGCCAGAGCAAATAAGAACGGGCTGAGCGCACATCCTTGGTGTAACCCCATAACAACCGAAAAAGGCTCTGAGATATATGGTAGTACAAAATTTATTGAAAGCTTTAGAATAGCCAATTGTACTATTTTGGAGAAATAAAATAGATTATCAATAAGTCTCAAAGAAACTTATTGAGTTTCTAAAGTATTTGTGAAAATGATTAGTTATATTGAGACTATAAAAATAAAGGAAAGATTTAATATCTTCTATTACTACAACTTATAACGGGGTAATATGTATGTGAAAAGATACCCGCTTTATTCTTCAGTTTGTACTACATAAATAAAATAATGCCATATTAAATGGAAATTTATTGATTTAAAAACCCATATCATAATAAACTTGGAGTTTATTGATAATTGTACACGTCATGGTGTAAACCTGAAGTTTATTAATATTGATAATTTATTCAATTGGCATAATTGATTTAGCCATATTATTTTAAGTATAATGTGCAAAAATAAAAGAGAACTCACATGGGTAAATATTAAAGAACTAGAAAGTTCTTTAATAATTCTCTTACGTTGTTTGTTCTCATTAATTAATAGACCAATTAAAATTGAAATTGAATCCCATGAATGCTGGAATTATCAAAGGTGAATATGGACCCATTCACCTGCCATATATATCACATAAGATACATTTATGAGATAGTTACAAGTGTGATTATTATTAACCCGCAACCTGGTGTTTACGAGGTAACTTTCTCAATAATTTAATTTCGAGCATAATTTTCATATTTTCTATTCAAGACAATTCATTTTGATAAGTTGGTTTACATCACAGTTGGTTTATCAAATAATTTATTGACCGCCTCCACTTAATAGCTAAACTATTTCTTATGAGAACAAAGTTATCTATATCAGTTTGATATAGGTTATACACGAAAATATATTAGTTTTTCTAACATGAGGGGGAGACAAGATAAACATTTGAGAAAAAGTTATATGTAATGAATTATCATTTGTACATCTATATCCTCGAAGATAATATGAACTTGAAGTTCATAGAAAGATAATTCATGGAAAAGCATGCCAGACGCATTTGTTGACTCAAAGAAAGTAACTATATTCTCACTGTAAATGCTCATATTAGAATAAGTACAAGAAGGACAAAGTCTGTGGTACACTTAAAGCGTATAGACAAATCGGTCTCAAATAAAATTCTTGATAAGGAAGATGAGCAAATGATCAAAATAATTATAATAAGGAGGCAAGTGATCTAAAAGATCACATGACATAATACTTCATAAAATCTCAAGAGAGGTTCAAGTACCTGAAAATATGAATAAAGAGATCTTTATGTCATGCTTTATGAAAAAAGAAGGTTGGAACCGATATGATTATTTGTCGATGACATCTATGATACCGCTAAGTATAGATGAGGATCTTAAGTCTGTCGAATATAGACACAAAAATATTGGCCAAATGAAAGATTCACAATTCGAACATAATTAGTTTCATACGAAAGACATGTAGTTTTGGACCTGCAGTTCAAACACTTGAAAGTATAAAGTCAATGGTGTGTGCAATCACTTTTATCTATCTTATGTATAGCATGACATGAATACTTTATATAAATCTAAAGTCTATTTATATGGATTATATGACAATCTCTGAAGGATTTAAATCGCTTAAAGAATATATAACTCTTAGTCCTGAAGTACCATATCCTAAGTGCTATTTGTGCACATATATATCTTGCTATAACTATAAGCAGGATAATGTGATAGCGAGAATTTTTACCTCCATGGAGATATTGAAAACGCTAAGCCATTCCACGACATTATATGAAGAGATATCTATCAAAATGATTATTTCAAGGTTGTACATATTCATTGGAGTTAATATGGATGATTTATTCACCAAATCTCTGCCGACGTCAACCTTCAAGAAGCTAGTGTACAAGATTGGGATACGAAGGCTTAAAGATGTGAATTGATGCTCTCATCAGGGAGAGTTAATACGCGTTTTACTCTTTTTCCCTTACAAGATCTTATTCGCTGAATTTTTCTTGCAAGGTTTTTAACGAGGCAACCAAATGCGTATTTCTAAACATGTGTACTCTTTTTCCTTCTCTAGAATTGTCACGACCCGATTTTCCACCGTCGGTACCGTGATGGAGCCTAACGCTATACTTGCTAGGAAAGACAATATTAGAGGGTTACGACATTAAAACAATTAAATTATATATACGAAGTTTTACTACCATCCAATATATGGTACCAAAAATAACAAATGAAATAGTATACGATACTGCGAAAATAATACTAATCTCTAGCTACTCAGGGTTTGGAGTCACAATTCACGAACTACTAAGAATTTACTACAAGTATTTGGCTAAAAGAAAATATATAATTGTTTTTAACTAAATGAAACAACAATTGAATAATAAGGAAGAGACTCCAGGAATCTGCGGACGTCGGCAAATCTACCTCGTGTCTCCGTACGAATAGTATTCTATAACTCGAACTCAGCTCAGACCTAAACTTGGATCTACACAGAAAGTGCAGAGTGCAGTATCAGTACAACCGACCCCATGTACTTGTAAGTGTCGAGCCTAATCTCGGTGAAGTAGTGACGAGGTTAGGGCATGACACCACATAATAACCTGGACATATATAATCATACTATTGGAAAAAACAGCAAATAAATAATTTAAAACAACATTAATGGGAAGGGGACATACAATGAGGAATTTCAACGTAAGGAGTGAGAAGAACGAGAAGGCAGAAATAAGCAGTGATTAACAACAATCAAATTAAGCAATTAAAATAGAAAAGGAAATTGTCACGACCCAATTTTTTTCCTCCGTTGGGTATCGTGATGGCACCTAGTCTTAAGGACTAGGTAAGCCTAATATTAAATAAATATAAATCATAATATCAAACCTTTAAATGCTTTTGGAAATAACTATCTATGCCTTGAACATCTTCCCAAAATCCGGTGAGTACAAGTCATAAGCTTTAAGGAATTTACACTAAAATCTCTAATTACCACTGTTCGGAATAAATACAACAGTGTATGAACAAAATATAAGAAGGTGACTCCGAAACCCCGAACGCTGAAGCAGTTTTACCTTGATTCTCCACTACAGCAACCGCGCTGCTAAGAATCACTCGGTCGGCGATGCGAAAACCTAGAATCTGGACAAAATGTGCAAAAGAGTAGTATGATCACACCACAGCGGTGTCCAATAAGTATCAAGACTAACCTCGGTGAATTAGTGACGAGGACTAGTCAAGACACCCACTGGTCTAATAAAACGAACAAACATAAATATAGAAAATGACGGAATATGACATCTGCATAAAGATTACACAATATAATTAACTACATAACAATACAACGCGGGAGGAAAAACAACAATAAATCGACGGAATGTCATAATATTACACAGAAGGATGGATGGGAACACAACCAAAAACCAAAACCCACAATATAGTAAGAACAAGTAGTAACTCAGCACTGCGATAATCTCCACCTCAGACATTAGCCAACAATTCCAATAATTTAATAAATTGTTCGAAGGTAATCCCTCCATCCACAAATTTATATTGAAAACTTTAAAGTATAATCCCTTTTTTTTTTATAGAAAACTTCTTTTGAAAGGGACTTTCTCCGAATGCGTATAAATATACTTTATAGAAGGAAAGTCTTTAAATGTAATTTCTTCAAGATACGCGTTTTTAAAATACACTTTCCCAATAAATGTGTTTCGAACTTAACTTCCAATAGAACAAGTGCACGACATCAACCTTCGTGTTTTTACTCTCGTCCTTCCCATAGAAATCGATAGATACGACACATAAATTAAGCAAATTAAATACATGGAAAGTGCAACAAAAATTGAGATAAAAGTCAAGTACATGACAATAACAATAAGTCACACCAATATGTAAGTACAACAATAACAGCTCAAAGTAAAGGCACAATGTATACACGGGGAAACATACATCACATCATAATGCATGTCCCTCGTCCTCACCTGCACGGAAACACCCTTCGTGCCATGAATTCACAATAAGATGGCACGACATCACCTTTCGTGCATTAGAACTCACTCACAGTATCACGCACGACATCACCCTTCGTGCTTTTACTCTCAGTAATATGGCACGACATCACCCTTCGTGCTTTTAATTTGAATAATATGGCACGAAATCACCCTTCGTGTTTTACACTCTTTCCTCACGCAAAACAAATGAATATAAACAATGGCACGGTATCACCCTTCGTGCTTTACACTCTTTCCTCACACAAACAAATGAATATAAACAATGGCACGGTATCACCCTTCGTGCTTTACACTCTTTCCTCACACAAACAAATGAATATAAACAATGGCACGGCATCACCCTTCGTGCTTTACAATCTTTCCTTACACAAACAAATGAATATAAACAATGACACGACATCAACCTTCGTGCATTACACTCTTTCCTCACATGATAATGTAAATGAAATGGCACGACATCACCCTTCGTGCTTTACACTCTTTCTCACCCAAACAAATGAAATGATGGCATTCCGACAACGGAATCAACAACATAAACAACAACAGAAACCATACTATCCCAGCAAGGGAGTCAACAATGAAAACAATATCATCAACATAATGAACAATAATAGAACCATATTGTCCAGGAAAGGGAGTCAACAATGAAAACAATATCATCCCGGCAAGGGAAAACTGCGATAACCAATCTTACTTAATTAACTAGTTTCACGGAATAAATCCCAACTTGAATCAATGCTCCGCAATAGGAAATGCCAAGAAAATACCATCAACATGTATAATCATCAAGTTAAGCCTAAGTAGTGCTTAATGAAATATCATATCAATCACAATATACGAGCCACGAGCATGATTGACACCAACATATAAATATTCCAATACTACTAAACAATTACAAGGCGAGATAATACAAATTTTAGCTAAGTAGGTAGTTTATGAAGAAAGATATAGCATAATGATAGAAGAGGTAAAATCTTCAGCTAAGTCAATTCAGATCAAATAAACAACAAAGGAATCTAAAAGCAAGTAATTCTAATTTAAGCAGGAAAGGATGAAATTAGCAATCAAGAACGCATTCATAGTAATTACAACTTCATACACAAGAAGTATAAGTACCTAATATTCTTAAAAGGCCAGCCTATTTGTAAATAAGTCCGAGTATGCACTCGTCACCTCGCGTACACGGGCTACAATCAACATAGAAGACTCAATCCTAAAGGGTAGTTCCCCCCACAAGGTTAGGCAAGATACTTACCTCAAAGACGACAACCTGGTACTCTAAAATGGACTTCTCGAGCGAAAAGACCTCTGTACGGCTCAAAATAGACTAAAACAACTTCAAAATACATATAAAACGTATAAGGAACTATTCCGAATAATAAAGTTTTAATGTTTACAAAAATATATAAAAATCGGCCAAAAAAGTCGACCCCTAGGCCCGCACCTCGGAACTCGACAAATTTTACAAATTCCGATTACCCATCTCGATACGAGTTCAACCATACAAAATTTATCTAATTCCGATATCATTTGGTCCCTCAAATCATGATTTTTCAATTTAGGAATTTTCTTTCAAAACCCACAATTTTCCCAACTCAAAACACAAATTATATGATAAAAACAAGAACTAATTTATGGAATATGTTTAATCCTAGTTGAAGAACACTTACCCATTCAAATTGTGTGAAAAACCCTTCAAAATCGCCAAGAACCGAGCTCTAGAAGTCAAATTATGAATAAAATGGTCTAACCCTCATTTTTGGATTATATCCTGTCTGGCCAGATATTTGTTCAATGCGATCGCGGACGAGAAGATGCGATCGCGTAGAAGGAAAAATGCCACTGGTCAAATTGTGCTATGCGATCGCTTTACGCGATCGCATAGAAGGAAAATTTTACTGACCAAAAAGGTTCTATGCGATCGCGAATGAAGTAATGCGATCGCATAGAAGGAATTTTCTGCTGCCCCACGCCACACTGTGCGATAACGAACCAGCGTGTGAGAACGCAATGAAGGGAAAAACGGGCGGGTGCAAGGCAACACTATGCTTTCGCGACTACTACTACGCGATCGCATAGAAGGAAACCAGAAACATCATCAGCAGTGCAAAAAGAGGGAAAATTGACTCGAAGCCTATCCGAAACACACCCGGGACCCCGTCCAAAAATACAGACAAGTCATATAACCTAACACGGACTCTCTCGAGTTTCAAATAACATAAAACAACACAAAAACGACGAATCAAACCAAACATCAAACTTATGGATTTTCAAATCTTCAAATATCAAAACTCGTGCCGAAACCTATCAATTCAACCCGGAATGACTCCAAATTTTGGAGACTATTCAAAAATAACACAACGGACCTACAGCTATTCCCGGAATTCTATTCCGAGCCCGATATCAAAATTTCACCTATCGATCGCCGAAATTCTAACTTTCGCCAAATTACCTCAAATTACTCTACAGACCTCCAAAACCAATTTCGGACGCGCGCCTAAGTCCAAAATCATCATACGAAGATGTTGGCATCACCAAAACTCATTCCGAGGCCGTTTACTCAAAAGTCAAACCTTCGGTCAATTTCCATCACTTAAGCTTCGAAAATTGAAATTTCTCTTCCAATTCGACTCCGGATCATCCGGTAACTGAATCCAACCACATAGGTCGATTACACAATGTGAAGCTGTTCAAGACTTTAAGCACCGAATGTAGCTTAAATTCTCAAAACGACCGGTCGGGTCGTTACAGAAATCTGCACTGCATCACCCTTCGTGCTTTTACTCTCAGCCTCACCAAATAACAAATAGGAATGCACGACATCACCCTTCGTGCTTTTACTCTCATCCTCACCAGATTATAAATAAGAATGTATGGCATCACATTCCATGCTTTTACACTCAACCTCACAATATAAATAAATTATGCACGACATCACCCTTTGTGCTTTACACTCTTCCTCGCAATATAAATAAATCGTGCACGGCATCACCCTTCGTGCTTTACAATATTTCTCACCATATAAATAAATTATGCACGACATCACCCTCCGTGCTTTACACTCTTCCTCACCAATCACAGAATCATTAACGATAGATACAGATAAATTTTCACAAGAAATCAGTATTTCATCATAATTACCTTCACAATTTAACGTCTCAACCTTGAATCAATGTTCACAATGTTATCCATCTCGGTGGAACCAGATATAGTTCTCTCAACAGTTCAATAGCAACAATAAGCATGTATAATAGCCTTTAAGACTACAAGAATAACAAGAATGGACTTTCACTCGCATGATATGACTTGACTACAACGTATAGGTACTCGTCACATCACCTATACATTGCTTTCAGCAACAAAACACGTAGCAAGTAATCACACTATACCTATTCTCTCAAGCTAAGGTTAGGCACAACACTTACCTCGATTTCGCATGCCACTCACTGCTCAAGTACAACTTTATCTTTAGAATTCACCTCCAACCCACTTGTATCTAATCATAATTAGTTTAATATCATCAATTGTCGCTAAAGGAATCAACTTTAATGAATAATTATTTATTTCCCAAATTTTCCCAAAAAAGTTAAAAAACCGACCTCGAGCCCACTTGGTCCAAACTCGAGGTTCAGACCAAAATTCATTTAACCATTCACCCCCGAGCCCGAATATGTAATTAGTTTAAAAATCCGACCCCAATTCGAGGTCTAAATTCCAATTATACAAAATTTCCTAATTCTATAAAACCCCCAATTTCTACCATGAAAACACTAGATTTTTGGTTGAAAATTGATGAAAAACAATGGGTAATTGGGAGAAAGTAGTTTAGAAACATTTACCAACACTTTGGGGAAGAACTTGTCTCTTGAAAATCGCCTCTAAGCCTTCTTGGTTTTAAAAATATGAAAGAATGGCCAATTCCCGTTTTAGGTTCTGTTTTAATTCTCTGGACATATCTTCTTCGTGTTCGCGATGCTTTGCGGCCAGAAGGCCTATGCGTACGCGAAGAGCTGCTCGCATTCGTGATGGTTTGTCCCCCCTGACCATCGTGTTTGCGACCCAGTGGTCGCGTTCGCAAAGAGCAACTCAACGATTCCCCAACCCACCTCCAATACACTACACGTTTGCGTAAGGTCAGTCACATTCGTGAAGAGTTAACCCTCCAGTGCTCCGCGTTCACGACCGAAGCCTCATGTTCGTGTAGAAGAAATCCCTCCCCATCCCATCTTGCACTTCGCGATCGCGAAGCACAAAATTCCTGTGCACCAGCAACAAGAAAACATCAGATTTTCTAAGTTTAATACATCCCAAAGCCTACTCGAAACTCACTCGAGCCCTCGAGGCTCCAAACCAAACATGCACGCTAGTTTAAAAACATCCTACGGAATTTCTCGTGCGATCAAATCGCTAAAGTAACACCTAAAACTACGGATTTGGCATCAAAGCTCATGAATTTCTCAAGAACACTTCAAAATTACTATCTTCTCAATCGGACGTCCGAATCACGTCAAATCAACTCTGATTTCTACCAAATTTCACAGACATAACTTAAACATTATAATAGACTTGTACCGGGCTCCGGAACCAAAATACAGGCCCGATACCAACGAGTTCAAACATTAATTAATTTCTTTAAATCCTTTTAAATTTCAGTCTAACAATTTTCATCAAAAATTCATTTCTCGAGCTAGGGACCTCGGAATTCGATTCCGGGCATATGCCCAAGTCCAATGTTTTACTACGGACCTTCCGGGACCGTCGGAATACAGGTCTGGGTACGTTTACTCAAAATGTTGATCAAAGTCGACTAAAAGTCATTTTTAAATCTCAAAAATTATCATTTCATATATTTTCACATAAGGCTTTCCGAGATTTATACTCGGATTGTGCACGCAAATCGAGATGAGTAAAAATAATATTTTTAGGGCTAACGAGCTCGGAATAGAGTCTTAATTCATAAGAGGACCCTTTGGGTCATCACACGAATTTTTTTCCCACTGGGTTTTATTTTAGTTAAGGTTTTAACGAGGCACATTATTTATTGAATAGGTATTCAAGGGGGAGTGTTATAGATAACATTTTATTTATGGTGAATATCTATATTTTAGAGAGATTTTAGGGTCTGTTACTTGGTGGCTAAGTCACTCTTTACGGGTTCTATTTCATTGTAATTCACGCGCTCAGATTTGAATATAAAGCACAAACTTTGTCATATCAGCGTGAGGGGTTCACGAGGTCACCCTTCAGTTGAAGAAGATGTGTCTAATTGATAATGTGGTCAGTTGATGTGTTCATGTGATCGTTGTGGACAACTTAAAGGGACCGTTTATGTATTTAGCCTTAAAAAAGACACAAGGAGTGAGTGTATTTAAAAATGACAAGTTAAATATAAGGGCCCATTTGGCCATAACAAAATATTTAATTTTTTTCTAATATTTTTATTATTTTCGAAATAAGTGTTTGGCCACAAAATATTCAATTTCACTTGAAGATGAATTTTGGAATTTAAAAACTCCAAAAAGTTATTTTTCAAAATTTTCACTTTAGATCACTTACAAACATTCAAAAACAGCCCAAAATTATATTCATGTCCAGATACAACTCTAATTTTCAAGTACTATTTTCACTTGATTATTTTTTTTTTCATTTTTTTCCGTAATTTTACTTTTCTTATGTCCAAACAACCACTTAAACTTTAACTTCATGTGAAACTTCCTTAGTAATTGACTAACCAGATTTGCTACCAAATCATTAGAACAGTTCATGTGTTTTGTGATTGGTTCAGTAAACTAATTGTATTTTAACTTCATGTGAAGTTGCGAATTTCTTCCCTAATAATTGACTAACCTTTTTACCATCAAATCATTATGTATTATAATTGGTGCATTAAACTAATTGTACCTCTCATGGTCAAGCTTGCTACAAGCTACTAGCTAAGTAACTAGAAAAAGTGAATTATATTTTCTTCATTCCTTTCTCTTGTATTTATTTTTTTTTCTTTTATTTCAATCGTAAATAGTTAGGTCTTTTCATTCAGTGGCGAAGATAAAGATAGAATATTTAAGGATATTAATATTTAATAAATATGTATTGTAATAACACGGCATGTCGTTCTGAGAGTTATAGCCCCGTTTTTCCCATTTATGCTTCTTTATGTATTGTTCAGCTGTGTTGAGTTAGTAGGTTTGGGTCCGGAGTAGTTTTGGAGTGAAATGAGGTACATAGTCTATTAATTAGAAAGCTAAGTTAGAAAAGTCAGCCGGAAATTGGAGTAGGGTCATAGTGTCATTTGTGACGTGTGTGCAAAATTTGAGGTCATTCGGACGTGGTTTGATAGGTTTCGGCATCGTTGGCGAATGTTGGAAGTTGAGAAGTTATTAGGCTTGAATTCAAGGTTGATTTAGTGTTTTAGTGTTGTTTTGGGTAATCCGAGGGTTCGACTAAGTCCGGGTAGTGAGATATGACTTGTTTGAATTATTGGTTAAGGTCCCGAGGGACTCAGGATGATTTCGGAAGGTTAACGAGAAGTTTGGAATTTGGAAAATGCAGCTGGAAGCTGTTGGTGTGGCTGCACCTGCGGATGGGGAGCCGCAGGTGCTGAGTAAGCATCGCAGAAGCGGAAGTGGAGGCCTGGACAGTTAGTGCAGGTGCGGAAGGTTGGTCGCACCTGCGAGCCCGAAGGTGCGAGGTGGAGCGGTTAAGTGAGTTTCCGCAGGTGCGTACCTGGGACCGCAGGTGCAATAAACTAGCCGCAGGTGCGGTCATCGCTGGTCAAAAGCTATATAAGTAACCCTTCGCGAAATTTTACTCTTTTTCCACCATTGTTGAACGGGTTTTGTGCCAGGGCAGTGTTTTTCAAGGGAGAATCAAGAGACATCACTGAGGCAAGTTGCTTGGGATTAATTACACGCGTTTATGATGTTTTTCCATTGATTAGGCATGAAGTTTGTAGGAGTTTAGGGTGAAAATTAGGGAGTTAGGACTTGAGTTTTTGAGAGTTCTAAGTGAGGATTTGAGGGACCAAATGGAGTCCGATTTTGATAAATTTTATATGGTTAGACTCGGGAGAGGACGAGGGTTTGATTCTGCCATTGTTGATTGATTTCGAGATGTGAGCTCGGGGGCCGGGTTTTAGCCGATTTTGGATTTTTGGCCTATTTTGTAGTTTTTATTGTGGAATTCGATTCGTTAGCCTATGTTGATGGTATTAATCTGATTATGGTTAGATTCGGAGCTTTTGGAGACCGAGTTCAGAAACAAGGGCATCCCGGAGTAGGATTCTACGTGGTTAAGGTAAGTAGCAAGTTTAACTCTGGCCTTTGACGGTATAAACCCTGAGATTCGATATCATGTGATTGTGTGGAAGTGATACCCACGCTAGGTGACGGGCGTGTGGGTGTGCACCGCGAGGGATTGCGACTTGGTCCATCCCGTGAGGCTTAATGGCTATTATATGTGGTCCTGTGTTTACTTGTTGTTGAACTTGTTTGCCTTCATGTTAGAGATCTTGTTTAGGATTTATTCATGCTCGTGTTATTGGTATTCAGTCATAGAAATTATTGTTCATGCTTACCTCAGTCTCAATTATTTTGCTGATATGCTGTGATACATGATGTGAGCTTTGTTCCCTTATTTGTTGTGAATTGTGAGGCTGGAGAGGTACATGAGTGAGTGAGGCCGAGGGCCTGGTTATGAGGATATTAATACCGTAGCACGTGAGATGTGTGTGCGGATTCAGGTATTGATATTGTAGCACATGAGCTGTCCGCATAGCACGTGAGTTGCCAGTGCGGATCCAGGTATTGATATTGTAGCGTGAGCTGTCTGCGTAGCACGCGAGTTGTCAGCGCGGATCCAGGTAATTGATATTGTAGCGCATGAGCTGTCCGCATAGCACGTGAGATTTCTGTGCGGATGCAGGTATTGATATGGTAGCATGTGAGTTGTCACGACCCAAATTTTCCTCTGTTGGGTATCGTGATGGCACTTAGTCTTAGGGACTAGGTAAGCCTAACATTTCTACTAAACAACAACAATAATAAAGGAATTATAACAGTCTCGATATAGACATCTTGACAGAGTTTACAATTTTTCTAAACCCCGTAAATACAAGTCATAAGCTCTACGAAATCCTTCTATCAAATCTAAATACAATTGTCTAGGAATAAGTAAGTACAATTGAATAGAATAAAACAGGAAGGTGACTCCGAAGACTACGAACGCAGCAACAGGTTACCTTGAGTCTCTTCAGCAATGATCTGCGCATCTGCTAACAACGATAACCTGGATTTGCACACAAAAATGTGCAGAAGTGTAGTATGAGCACACCACAGCGGTGCCCAGTAAGTATCAAGACTAACCTCGGTGCAGTAGTGGCGAGGACTAGTCAAGCACCGCCAGTCTAATAAGTAAAAAAGCATAAATGTATAAATGACCAAAACATAATATCTATCTAAAGATTTTTCAATATAATTAACGATAATATCAAATAGTACGGAAGAAAATTCAATAGTTACGATCAACGGACAACATAGAAGAAATACGCAAAGAGAATGGAAAGAATGCAATCCAAAACGGCGGAATCACAACCCAATAAAAGTACTAGAAACTCACCACTGCATCAATTTATTTACGTCAGGCCTTAGCCAATAAACTCAATAAAACTGGTCAACCTTCGAGTGAAAACTTTTGAATCGTGAGTTTATTTTGAAAGCTTCAAAGATATAATAATTTCGGAATAGAAAAATTTCTTCTTTGAAACATACTTTATATGAATGTATATTTATATATTTTTATAAAGAGAAATCTTAACCACATGGTCTCTTAAAAANTGTGAGGTTCAAATATATTTTCCGGAGTACTACTATTTCAAATATCATCAAAATACGTGATGTTCAAATATATTTTCCGGAGTACTGCTCTTTCAAATATCATCAAAATACGTAATGTTCAAAATATACTTTCCCAACTACTGCTCTTTCAAATATCATTATTCTGCAAGACAAATGCTTTTCAAGTATACTTTCGAAATAGAAGTCCTTTAGACATAACTTTTCCTGGAGATAATTTCTTTTCAGCTATACTTTTCAATATATATATATTTATATCTCTCGATCCAAATCTCCTCAATGATAAAACTACTGGAACTCAGTCCGCAACTCATAATTTGTCATGCAATGCAGTACAGGGGAAAAGCTCCCGGATCTGTGTCCGTAGTCCCAATTTAAATATGCGATGCAGTACAGGGGGAAAGCTCTCGGATCTCTGTCTGTAGTCCCAATTTAAATATGCGATGCAGTACAGGGGGAAAACTCCCGGATCTCTGTCCGTAGTCCCAATTTAAATATGCGATGCAGTACAGGGGGAAAACTCCCGGATCTCTGTCCGTAGTCCCAATTTAAATATGCGATGAAGTACAGGGGGAAAGCTCCCGGATCTCTGTCCGTAGTCCAGATTTAAATATGCAATGCAGTACAGGGGGAAAGCTCCCGAATCTCGTTCAGTAGTCCCAATTTAAATATGGAATGCAACCACTGAGGAAAACAACCAGAATACGACAGAAACAACATATATTGCTACAACCGGTGCAAAGGCAAACTATGCCGAATACAAAGTGCGATGAGAAAATCAATACAAAGACTTAAATCACAAAGTGTAACTCACTCATAAGAAGTAGCCACTGAGAGGAATGCCAAGCACAAAGACAGAACAACATAACAAAGGGAAGACAAGGCAAATATAGCAACGATTCTATACATTCAAGTTCGCAACCAAGAAACCAAATCATCCTGGCAAAGGAATCAGCTATAACCAATCTCACTTAGAAAATTAGCTTCACTGAATAAACTCAGTTTGAACAAATGCTTAGTAAATAGGCAGCATCAAAGAATACCATCGACATGGACGGTCATCATTTAAACCTAAGTAGTACTTAAGAGGAAAATCATTTAAATCACAACGTACGACTCACGATCATGCTTGACCAATGTATAGATATTCCAATTACTTGTTAGACATTTATAGGGCGAGATTACACTAGTTTTAGTCACATAGGCAGTGTATGAAGAAAGATATAATATAACGGTAGGAAAAACAAAGTCTTCATTTAAGTCAAATAAGATCAAATAAGAAACAAGGAATGCTAGGCACGTACTTCTAATCTGAGCAGGAAGAGATGAAACTAGCAATCAGGAATTCAGATATAACATGTGAAATTCATATACAGGGAACATAAGGATCTAAAAATCCCTAAAGGGCAATCTATTTGCAAATAAGTCCTAGTACGCACTCGTCACCTCGCGTACCCGGACTACAATCAACATAGAAGACTCAATCCTAAGGGGTAGTTCCCCCACACAAGGTTAGGCAAGATACTTACCCCAAAGACGACAACCCGATACTCGAACCCCAGGCCTGCACCTCAGAACCCGACAAATTTTACAAATTCCGATTACCCATTCCGATACGAGTTCACCCATACTAAATTTATCCAATCCCGATACCATTTGGTCATTCAAATCATGAATTTTTATTTTTGAAGTTTTCTTTCAAAACCTATAATCCCCTCAACCTAAAACACAATTTAAATGATAAAAATAAGAACTAATTCATGAAATATATTTATTTATAGTGGAAGAACACTTACCCTTTCGATTTGTGTGAAAATCCCTCAAGGAATCGCTCAAAACCGAGTTCTAGAAGTCAAAATATGATTAAAATGGTGAAAACCCGATTTTGGAAACTTATAATCTGCCCAGGTTTTTAAAGCTTCGCGTCACGTGAAATTGTTTGCGATCGCGTAGAGGAAAAATATCACAGGTCAAAAATGCTCTACGCGATCGCGGAATAGCTTATGCGATCACGTATAAGGAGCAGGCTGGCTTCCGCGATCGCGGATGGATTCCTGCGAATGCGTAGAAGAAAAACTGGGCATTTCAAATTTACACTATGCGATTGCATAGAAGGGAGGGACAACAGACATAACAACAGCAAAAACCAGATTTTTTTATAAGTTTCAACACCCCGACGCCTATCCGAAACACACCCGAGCCCTCATGGCTCAAAACAATATATGCACACAACCTCCACAACATCCTATGGACTTATTCGAGTAATTATACCACCAAAATAACATCAAAAACAACGAATTAAACCCCAAAATTAATGAAATTCTTAGAAATTCTTAAAACTTCTTTAAACTTCAATTTTTTTTTCCATTTTTGATTCGAATCATGCCAAACGAAGTCCGTTTATTTCCAAATTTCACAGATAACACATATAAAACATGTTGAACCTGCTTCGCGCTCCGGAACCAAGATACGGGCCCGATACCACAGGTTTCACCTCAAATTTCATTTTCAAAAACCTTTACATTTTTCAGAAAACAATTTTTCTTTAAAAATTCATTTCTCGGACTTGGGACCTCGGAATTCAATTTCGGGCATACGCACAAGTCCCATATTTTTCTACGGACCCTCCGGGTTCCAATCACGGGTCCGGGTCCGTTTACCAAAAATATTGACTGAAGTCAACTTTATTCAAATTTCCAATACAAAATTATCATTTTAATCAATTTTTCACATAAAGGCTTCCCAGCTACACGTTCTGGCTGTGCACACAAATCGAGGTGACATAGAAGGAGGTTTTCACGACCTCGAAACACATAATTAGCTAGAAATATACGGGATGACCTTTTGGGTCATCACAATCTCCCCCTCTTAAACAAACGTTCGTCCTCGAATGTGCTAAGATTCACTTTGAACTCATCCAATCACTGATTGCCCATTTCCCACACACACCCGCAGGTGATCCCATGTCACCCCAACCTACATAAGCCTGATGACACCATCACAACTGCCATATAGCCTTCTCATCATCATCAATAAGCCTCATACCTCAATTCCTCACTTTCGACTCATTTCCAAAAGATCCGATTCTAAATCCATGTGTGGCATTAGCCTCAACCAACTGCATCAACTCAGATCTACGCCCATAAGGCACGTCCACACAACATAGCACATCACACATAGGCTCAATAGCACTTTTGATCACCATAACTTCCCGAAATCAACTCAACATTGGCAGTTAGTCCCACATATGGAAGAACTCTCTATTTCCAAATCCCATAATACCGATGATGATGCAATAAACACGAAGACCTCATCAGAAGACACCCGAATCACCGAGTCACAGCTAACACCATCGGGCACACACCCCGCAAACTGAACCAAAGAAACACATAACGAATGGCTGAGTAGGAAAGATAGACACATATGTAAAGGTAATATCAAACCAGCCCATAGGCATAACTCTCTATCGATACTGACTTACCAAAATCAATATAAAAATAGAGAAGCAAAGCATATGAACAAATCACAAGGATGCCATCCTGATAAAAATTCCACCGCGGTACTCAGCCCGGTCCAAACATATCAAATCACAAGGAATCACGAGGGTCTCGCCCTCAACTCTACAACACATGTCAAATATATATAATACCAATAGATATCTCCCATTAATTCACCTCAGCTAACAAAATCATAGCGCTCACTTACTCACATCTCAATGGAGCATCCAATCACAACTCGAAAACAAAATACTCAGGAGAATCACATAAAGTTTACCACGAAGGACGACATGGACTCACTTCCAGTTTCACCACTAGCAAGGATGAATAAAACAATGATAGACACGGATACTACTCATAGAATCTCCCAACAGGAGAAAGCACAAAAATAGAGTGCAATACATGAAACTCATTCATAATCAAACAACAAATAATGGGAACTCGTCCTGACCAACATGACTATAGTGAAATACAATGGTACCCCACTTTAGCACATCAAGCCATACCTGGGTGATGATATCTGACACGACGGCCTCTAGCCTACTATATTCAACACATAAACGGGTCGGGTCTCCCCCTCTTAGGCGCCTTCTATCAACCTGAACACCCTGCCATAACTCTACCACCTGAATCCTGAAACAATCTCTCACCCTGTGGCTAATATCTCCACACTAAAAACAATCTCTTCGCCGATGTGGCTGTGGAAAAAATACGATACGGATCCTCTGAGACCCATGAGTATTGGAAACGCTCTCATGCAAAGATGGTAGTGCAACTGAACTGGTTGACCCTAGATTCTCTGTCGTGCCTGAGTCCCTCGATGAATCTACGGACTCGCCCTCTAACTGAAGCAACCAAGTGAGGTGTATATCTGGCCAACACACTGAATCTGACGGCGTACTCCAATGGTGACATAGCGCCTTGACGCAACTGCTCAAACTCCTTGCGCTGTACATCCCGACGGAACTGAGGTGCAACCTCCCTCAAAACATCTCCGAAAATTGAATCCATGCTAGTGAAGCTAACACGGCCAGGTTACCCCAACTCATATGCCTCCACCGCTGATCAACCCACTACTCTGGACCTGAGACGTGACAAAAGCAATCCTGCTCGTCTCCACAATACCCGAAGTACGAAGAATATGGTGACACTCCTCCAGAAAACCCTGGGCATTACCCGCCGCCAATCCACTGAAAGATAGAAGGGTGGTACTTCCAGTACCTCTAAATCTCAAAGTGCTCTACCTCCGATGTTGTTGTCCTAACTACGGGCTGAACTGAAATCACATGTCGTGCTTCCATGACAGCTGGAACTTGACCAATATGATCTCGCTGCTCTGGAATGTAGACGGTGGGAGTCTGAACTCCTCCCCTGGTCTGTGAAGCAACTGGTGCACTAGAATCAACCTGGCCTGAGCCGATGTACCAATTGTACTCAAAACTGCGCTCAGGTCTTCTAAAGTCCGGGGTAGCAACAGGCACCCCCAGTACTTGTCCCCGAACTAGGACTACTGGCGACTCCTTAACGGCTGCTCTAGTAGGCATCTTAACTACGGCACGTGCTCCTCGTTGGCCTCTGTCTCTGACCCTTGTGACATTTGCTTCGGGGTAGCACCATCCAAAACCGCCACTCGTGTCCTCACCATCGGTGAGAGAATGGAATGATAATTTCAAACTTCAAGATCAATGAACTCACACGATAGTTATGAAGGAAGTGAAATTGTCCTGATAGTACTGTATCTTCTCGAAGATAGGTATAAACGTCTCCGTACCGATCCACAAGACTCTACCAAACCCGCTTATGACTAATAGCACCTATGAACTTAGAGCTCTGATACCAACTTGTCACGACCCAAATTTTCCTCTGTTGGGTATCGTGATGGCACCTAGTCTTAGGGACTAGGTACGCCTAACATTTCTACTAAACAACAACAATAATAAAGGAATTATAACAGTCTCAATATACACATCTTGACAAAGGTTAGAATTTCCCAAAACCTGGTAAATACAAGTCATAAGCTCTACGAAATCCTTATATCAAATATAAATACAACTGTCTAGGAATAAGTAAGTAAAATTGAATAGAATAAAACTGGAAGGTGACTCTGAAGCCTGCGAACGCAGCAGCAGGTTACCTTGAGTTTCCTCAGAAATGATCTGCGCAGCTGCTAAGAACGATAACTTGGATCTGTACACAAAAATGTACAGAAGTGTAGTATGAGCACACCACAGCGGTGTCCAGTAAGTATCAAGACTAACCTCAGTGAAGTAGTGACGAGGACTAGTCAAGACACCACCGGTCTAATAAGTAAAAAGGCATAAATGTATAAATGACCGAAACATAATATCTATCAAAAGATATTTCAATATAATTAACGATAAGATCGAATAGTACGGAAGAAAATTCAATAGTTATGATCAACGGACAACATAGAAGAAATACACAAAGAGAATGGAAAGAATGCAATCCAAAACGGCGGGAATCACAACCCAATAAAAGCACTAGTAACTCAGCACTGCATCAATTTATTTACGTCAGGCCTTAGCCAATAAACTCAATAAAACTGGTCAATCGTCGAGTGAAAACTTTTGAATCGTGAGTTTATTTTGAAAGCTTCAAAGATATAATAATTTCAGAACAGAGAAATTTCTTCTTTGAAACATACTTTATCTGAATGTATATTTATATATTCTTATAAAGAG
>ML339937.1:0-82325 GCA_005239505.1 Nicotiana paniculata
TCATGATTTTGATGCCTCCATGTCCACTTGTTTTCGTCAACTTGTTGTTAAATATTGTTTCACATATTTGGAAGTGTTAGTTGATCCCTTGGAATCATTGTGGTATGAAAAGGGTTGAGCTGGTTGACAGTGTTTTACGATGCACACGGTTGGTTTCATTGTGAAATGATTATTGATGAAGTTCATGAATAGTACAACTTTCTGCTTACAATTGTTGAGAAATAAATATTGTGAAAGACTTTGGCCTAAGTTGTGAAATATTTTTATAAATAAAGAGATGTGATCGTCTGGTGGGAGCGGGTTGCACGCTGCAATGAGAAGTAATAAGGGAGGACAGGTGGGATCAGGTTGCACGCCGTAACAGGAGAAATAAGGGAGATAAATATAGGGAAGAGCAATAAGGGGGGACAGGTGGGAGCGGGTTGCGCGCCGCAACAAGGAGCAATAAGGGAGGATATTCATATTATACTGATTTTAAATATAAAGACTGGAATACTCACTATTTTATTGTGTTCATTTCATATTCTGCACTTACGGTTATTTTAAATTGAAACTTGAAGATTTTCGTGAGGATTGGTTAGAGTTGAGATCTGGAAAAGTTAACCGAGTTGTTTTATTTATTTGTTGCAAGTACATTTAATTGTTATTATTCCCTTCTTGCTTTATTATACATTGTATCCAGTTTATGTTATAAATGTCCCGCCGTAGCCTCGTCACTACTTCGTCAAGGTTAGGCTCGGCACTTACCAGTACATGAGGTCGATTGTACTGATATTGCACTCTGCACTTCTTGTGCAGATCCAGGTACCAGCCAGAGTTAGGTGAAAGTAGTAGCTGATATCATTCACACGGAGACACGAGGTAGATCTGCTAGCGTCCGTAGATTCCTAGAGTCTTCTCCTTATTAGTTATTACTGTCTTATTTCATTCAAAATAGACATATGTTTTCTTTCAGCCAAATATTTGTAGTATTCTTTAGTAGTTCGTGAATTGTGACACCAGACCCTGGGTGGTTATATAGTTAGTGTTAGCTCGTGGTGCGTTTCATCTTAACGAATATTATTCTTGATTGTATTTATTGGAAATTATTAGATTTCCTTTTTATTTTAATTTTTTTTATTGTGTTTAAGTTTAAAAGAAAAGGTTAGTTAAGTTCTAACATTGGCTTGCCTAGCAAGTATGGTGTTAGGCGTCATCACGATCCCGAGGGTTGGAAATTTGGGCCGTGATAGTTGGTATAAGAGCTATAGGTTTCCTAGGTCTCACAATTCACAAACAAGCTTAATAGAGTCTAAGAGGTCGGTATGGAGACTTCTGTACTTATATCTCAGAGGCTACAAAGTTAGGAACAAACTCACTTTATTTCTAATCTGTCGTGCGGTTCTTGTTATCTCAAATACTGATAGAACTCTTGTATTCTCTCGCAGATGGCGATAACACGTGCTTCCTCTTCCGTTGAACAACAGTCAGGTCCTCCAGCAGCACTATCTCCTACTAGGGATAGAGGCTGAGGCCATGTCAGAGGCCGAGGCAGGGGCAGGGGCAGGACGCAACCCAATGCTCAGACAGCAGCCCCAGCTGCGGAGCCCCAGATAGAGATTGATGAGGGGGCTCCATCTCAGACCGTTCCAGCGGGACCAGCTCAGTTCCCAGAGGGGTTTATTGCTACCCCGATGCTTTAGGATGCTTTGGTCTGATTAGTGGGCATTATGGAGAGTGTAGCCCAGACTTGCGCACTCCTAGTGGCAGCAGCCGTATCTCAGGCTGGAGCGGGGGTCCAGACCCTTCTACCCACACTCCTGAGCAGAATACTCCCCAGATTCAGACCCCAGCAGCCAATACAGTTGGAGTAGTTCAGCCAGTTGCTGGAGCACCACTTGTTGATAGGCAGCTATGTCCGCCGATGCTTTGTGGAGATTGGACGTGTTCATCAAGCTTTTCTCTGTTCATTTTAGTGGTGCTATCTCAGAGGATCCTCAGGAATATCTTGACAGTTGTCATGAGGTTCTTCGGAACATGGGTATTTTGGAGACCAATGGGGTCGACTTCACCGCTTTTTTCAGATGACTGGTTCTGCTAAGAAATGGTGGAGGGATTATTTGTTGACTAGACCAGCTGGGTCACCTGCTCTGACTTGGGATCAATTTTCACATCTCTTTTTGGAGAAGTTTATTCCTATCACTATTAGAGAGGAGCGCCGCTGCCAGTTTGAGCGTCTTCAACAGGGCAACATGATTGTCACCCAGTGTGAGACTCGATTTGTGGATTCTGATAGGCATGCTATTCTTTTGTTGCCCACAAAGAGAGAAAGGGTTAGGAGATTTATTGAGGGCCTGCTCAGCCGATCGGATTGCAGATGGATAAGGAGACAAGGAGCAAGATTTCCTTTCAGGATGCGGCCAATGTGGCCAGGAGAGTTGAGATGGTTCTTGGACTGGGAGGTCAGGGTTCGGACAAGAGACCTCGCCATTCCGGTGGATTCAGCGGTGCCTCGTCTGGAGCGGGGGTACTCAGGGTAGAGGCCATTCTTCCAGGCTATTTCATTCAGCACTTCAGATGTCCCAGGGTGCCTCAGGTGGTCGTGGCTCTTACTTGCCTTATTTTGATCAGCCAGCCCCTATCATAGCACCTCATCTTCAGAGTTATTATCATGGTCAGCCGGCTTGTCAGGGTCAGCCTCAGTATTAGGATGGGTGTTATGAGTGTGGTGAGTACGGGCATATTCGGAGAGCTTGTCTGAGATTTTTGGGTAATCAGCCTCAGGATCAGAGTTTTCATGCTATAGTTCCGGCACCAGCTGCAACACCACCTGCCCAGCCAGCCAGGGGTGGGGTTCAGGTAGTCATAGGTAGAGGTCAGAATGTTAGAGGTGGAGGTGCACCTATCATAGGTTGTCTTAGAGTCATGGTTCAGGGTGATGGGGCCCTGCCCAAATTGTATGCATTTCCAGCTAGACTTGAGGCGGAATCCTTCGATGCTGTTATCACAAGTACCATTTCAGTTTGCAACAGAGATGCTTCAGTTTTGTTTGATCCAGGGTCTACTTATTCTTATGTATCATCTTATTTTTCTTCGTATTTGGTTGTGCCCCGCAATTCCTTGAGTGTCCCTATTTATGTGTCTACGCCCGTGGGGGACGCCATTATTGTAGATCGTGTGTATCGTTCATGTGTAGTCGTTATTGAGGGTCTTGAAACTAGTGTAGACCTTTTGCTTCTTGACATGGTCGATTTTGATGTCATATTGGGCATGGATTGGCTATCGCCTTATTATGCCATCTTGGACTATCACGCCAAGACAATTACGTTATCCTTGCCAGGGTTGCCTCGATTAGAATGGAAAGGGACTCCTGGGCATTCTCCCAGCACAGTAATTTCTTATGCCAAGGCTCTTCGCATGGTTGAGAAGGGATGCTTGGATTATTTGGCTCATATTCATGATTCTAATGCTGAAGTCTCTTTGATAGATTAAGTGCCTATTGTTCGTGAGTTTCCCGAGGTGTTTCCGGCAGTCCTTTCGGGGATGCCACCTGACAGGATATTGATTTTTGCATTGATGTGGCTCTTGGCACTCAACCTATTTCTATTCTTCCATAACAGATGGCCCCACCATAGTTGAGAGAATTGAAGGAACAGTTGCAAGACTTGCTTGACAAAGGCTTCATTAGGCCTAGTGTCTCGCCCAGGGGTGCACCGGTTTTATTTGTGAAGAAGAACGATGGATCGATGATGATGTGTATAGACTACCGGCTGTTGAATAAAGTCACCATCAAGAATAAATATCCATTACCGATAATTTATGATTTATTTGATCAGCTTCAGGGTGCCAGGGTGTTTTCAAAAATTGATCTGAGGTCGGGCTATCATCAGTTGAAGATTAGGGCGTCCGATGTTCCTAAGTCAGCCTTTCGGACGAGGTATGGGCACTATGAATTTCTGGTGATGTCTTTTGGTTTGACTAATGCCCCAGCAGCCTTTATAGATTTGATGAATCGGGTTTTCAAGTATCATCTGGACTCCTTTGTAATTGTGTTCATTGATGATATTCTAATATACTCCCGCAGTTAGGAGGAGCATGAGCGGCACCTCCGGATAGCGCTTCAAACTTTGAGAGATAGTCAGTTGTATGCTAAATTTTCAAAGTGTGAGTTCTGGTTGAATTCAGTAGATTTCTTGGGTCACATCGTATCAGCAGAGGGTATTCAGGTAGATCCTAAGAATATAGAGGTAGTCAAGAACTAGCCTAGACCCACTTCAGCCACATAAATCAGGAGCTTCTTGGGTTTGGCGGGTTAGTACCGTCGTTTTGTGGAGGGGTTCTCATCCATAACAACACCGATGACGAGATTGACTCATAAAGGTGCCCCATTCAAATGGTCGGACGAGTGAGAGGCGAGCTTTCAGAAGCTCAAGACCGCCTTGACTTTAGCTCCGTGTTAGTGTTATCATCAGGTTCAAGATCTTTCACGGTATATTGTGATGCTTACCGTGTTGGGCTTGGAGCGGTATTGATGCAGGAGGGCAGGGTGATTGTATATGCGTCTCGGCAGTTGAAAGTCCATGAGAAGAATTACCCTGTCCATGACTTAGAGTTCGCAGCCATTGTTCACGCATTGAAAATATGGAGGCATTATATTTATGGTGTGCCGTGTGAGGTTTACACGGATTATCGCAGTCTCCAGTACTTGTTCAAGCAAAAGGATCTTAATTGAGACGGAGGAGATGGTTAGAGTTATTGAAAGATTATGACGGTACTATATTGTATCATCCGGGGAAGGAAAATGTGGTGGCCGATGCATTGAGTAGGAAGACAGTGAGTATGAGCAGCCTTGCGTTCATTCCAGTCAGTGAGAGACCGTTAGCTTCAAACATTCAGACTTTGGCTAATCAGTTCGTGAGGTTGGATATTTTGCCCAGTTGTGTTTTAGCTTGTACAATCGCTCGGTCTTCTTTATTCGAACGTATCAAATATCGACATGATGATGACCCACACTTGATGGTCCTTAGGGACACAGTTCAGCACGGTGGTGCCAAGCAAGTTACAGTTGGATATGATGGCGTTTTGAGGATGCAGGGTCGAGTGTGTGTGCCTAATATTGACGGGATTCGTGAGTTGATCCTTGAGGTGGCTCATAGTTCTAAGTATTCTATTCACCCAGGTGCTGCCAAGATGTACTAGGACTTGCGACAGCATTATTGGTGGCGAAGGATGAAGAAGGATATTATTGCTTATGTGACTCGTTGCTTGAATTGTCAACAGGTGAAGTATGAGCATCAGGGACTCGGTGGTTTGCTTCAGCAGATAGAGATCCCTGAGTGGAAGTGGGAGTGTATCACTATGGACTTTGTTGTTGGACTCCCACGGAATCAGAGGAAGTTTGACGTCATTTGGGTTATTGTAGATAGGCTGACTAAATCAGCACATTTCATTCCAGTGGCAAGTACTTATACTTCAGAGCGGTTGGCAGAGATATATATCCGAGAGATTATTCACCTTCACGGTGTGCCCGTGTCTATCATTTCTGATCGGGGTACGCAGTTTACCTCGCACTTTTGGATGGCAGTTCAGCGTGAGTTGGGTACATGGGTTGAGTTAAGCACATCATTCCATCCTCAGACGGACGGGCAATCCGAGCGTACTATTCAGATCTTGGAAGATATGCTCCGCGTCTGTGTTATTGATTTTGGAGGTTCTTGGGATCAGTTCTTGCCGTTAGCGGAGTTTACCTACAATAATAGCTACCAATCAAGCATTAAGATGTTATTGATTTTGGAGGTTCTTGGGATCAGTTCTTGCCATTAGCGGAGTTTTCCTACAATAATAGCTACCAATCAAGCATTCAGATGGCTCCCTATGATGCATTTTATGGTAGACGGTGTATATCGCCAGTTGGATGGTTTGATGCGGGAGAGGCTCGGTCATTGGGTATAGACTTGGTTCAGGAGGCCTTAGACAAGGTCAAGATTATACAGTATCAACTTCGTGCAGCTCAGTCCAGCAAAAAGAGTTATGCCGACCGTAAGGTTCGTGATGTGGCATTCATGGTTGGAGAGAGAGTACTACTTCAGGTATCGCCAATGAAGGGTGTTATGAGGTTTGGGAAGAAGGGCAAGTTGAGCCCTAGGTATATCGGGCCATTTGAGATTCTCGATAGAGTGGCGGAGGTAGCTTATAGACTTGCGTTTCCTCCAGGGTTATCCTCAGTTTATCTGGTAGTCCATGTGTCTATGCTCCAGAAATATCATGGTGACCCGTCCCACGTGTTAGAATTCAGCTCTGTCCAATTGGACGAAGATTTGACCTATGAGGAGGAGCCGGTAGCCATTTTAGACCAGCAGGTTCGTCAGTTGAGATCAAAGAGTTACCCTTTAGTTGGAGTGCAATGGAGAGGTCAGCCTATTGAAGCAGCTACTTGGGATTCTGAGTCGAACATGCAGAGCAGATATCCTCACCTGTTTGCTAGTTCAGATAATTTTCTATGTCCGTTCGAGGACGAACAATTATTTTAGAGGTGGAGATTGTGATGACCCAAAGGGTCATCTTATGAAGTAAAACCATATTTCAGGCTCATTAGCCTTACAAAGATTAATTTTTAATTACCTCGATTTGCGTGCACAGTCCAGGTGCGAATCCGGTAAGCTTTTATGTGAAATATATGAAATAACAAATTTTGAGATTTAAATTCGATTTTAGTTGACTTTGGTCAACATTTTGAGTAAATGGAGCCGAATCTGTATTCCGACGATCTCGGGAGGTCCGCAGTAAAATATGAGACTTGGGCGTATGCCCAAAATGGATTTCTGAGGTAGCCTTGGAAATTAATTTTTGAAGAAAATTATTTTGCTGGATTATTAAGGAAATAAAGAAATGAACTAATGTGTGAAGTCGTTGGTATCGGGACCGTATTTTGGTTCCGGAGTCCGGTACAAGTTTGTTATGATATTTAAGTCCTATCTGTGAACTTTGGTGAGAATCAGAGTTGATTTGACGTGATTCGGACGTCCGGTTGAGAAATTGAAGTGTTCTTGAGGAAAATCATGAGTTTGAGGTTAAATTCATAGTTTTTGATGTTATTTTGATGATTTGATCGCACGAGCAAGTCCGTATGATATGCGTGTATGTTTGGTTTGGAGCCCCGTGGGCTCGGGTGAGTTTTGGATAGTCCACAGAGTGATTAGAACTTAAGAAAACTCAGTTGTGCATCTGGTGTTTTGCACAGGCCTTTGATCTCGCAAATGCGAGATCAGGCTTCGCAGTGCAAAGTCTGCCGGCCTGGGAAATGCGACAATAGTGTCGCAAATGCGAAACTTTGGCCGGAATTGCGAAGGCCCCAGATGTCGCAAATTCGAAGGCAGTAGGATTTCAAATGGTTCGCAGTTGCGATAACTGCAGCCTGTTAAGTGAGATTTTAGACGGAATTTTCACCCATTTTTCAATTTTCTCAAACCCTAAACCTCCATAGGCGATTTTTCAAAGACCCAAACTTCTCCAAATCATTGATAAGTGATCTCTAACGAATTCCTTTCAATTTTTAACAACTTTTTACAAGATTTCATCATAGAATCTAGAGTTTTCATGGTAAAAAAATAGAATTTTTGGGTAGAACTTAAGAATTTCGAAATTTAGGAATTTAGATCTCGAATTGAGGTCAGATTCCAAAACCAATTGTATATCTAGGCTCAGGAATGGGTATACGGGTTTTGGTCCGAACCTTGAGTTTAGATCGAGCGGGCCCGGGGTCGATTTTCGTATTTTGATGGGAAAACATAAGAAAATCATGATTTTTCATTAAAGTTAATGCCTTTAGAATTAATTAATGATATTGAACCAATTGTGATTAGATTTGAGCGTGTTAGAGGCAAATTCTAAACGAAAAGTTGTGCTTGAGCAGTGAAATGCTTGTGAGATCGAGGTAAGTGTTTGGTTTAACCTTGGCTTGAGGGAATAGAAATCCCCAACTTAAATGCTATGTGAATTTGTATGTGTGTGGTGTATAGGTGAGGTGACGAGTATCTATGCACCACCAATTTATTTGTTGAACATGATCCCTTCCTTATTCTCAATTTGTTTGATTTCTGGCTTAATGGTTTTCATGATTTCGATGCCTCCATGTCTACTTGTTTTCGTCAACTTGTTGTTAAATATTGTTTCACGTATTTGGAAGTGTTAGTTTATCCCTTGGCATCATTTCGGTATAAAAAGATTTGAGCTGGTTGACAGTGTTTTACGATGCACACGGTTGGTTTATTGTGAAATGATTATTGATGAAGTTCATAAATAGTACATTTTTCTGCTTACAATGTTGAGACATAAATATTGTGAAAGGCTTTGGCCTAAGTTATGAAATCTTTTTATAAATAAAGAGATGTGATTGTCTGGTGGGAGCGGGTTGCACGCCGCAACGAGGAGTAATAAGGGAGGACAGGTGGGATCGGGTTGCACGCTGCAACAGGAGAAATAAGGGTGATAAATATAGGGAGGAGCAATAAAGGTGGACAGGTGGAAGCGGGTTGCGCGCCACAACAAGGAGCAATAAGGGAGGATATCCATATTTTACTCATTTTAAACATAAAGACTGGAATACTCACTATTTTATTATGGTCATTTCATATTCTGCACTTACGGTTATTTTAAATTGAAACTTGGAGATTTTCGTGAGGATTGGTTAGAGTTGAGATCTGGAAAAGTTAACCGAGTTATTTTGTTTATTTGTTGCAAGTACTGTTTAATTGTTATTATTCCCTTTTTTCTTTATTGTACATTGTATGCAGGTTATGTTATAAATGCCTCGCCGTAGCCTCGTCACTACTTCGTCGAGGTTAGGCTCCGCATTTACTAGTACATGGGATCAGTTGTACTGAAACTGCACTCTGCACTTCTTGTGCAGATTCAGGTACCGGCCAGAGCTAGGTGAAAGTAGTAGCTGATATCATTCACACGGAGACACGAGGTAAATCTGCTGGCGCCCACAGATTCCTGGAGTCTTCTCCTTATTAGTTATTTACTGTTTTATTTCATTCAAAACAGACATATGTTTTCTTTCAGCCAAATATTTGTAGTATTCTTTAGTAGTTCGTGAATTGTGACACCAGACCCTGGGTGGTTATATAGTTAGTGTTTGCTCGTGGCTCGTTTCATCTTATCGAATATTATTCTTGATTGTATTTATTGGAAAGTATTAGATTTCCTTTTTATTTTAAATTTTTTTATTGTGTTTAAGTAAACTTTTAAAAGAAAAGGTTAGTTAAGTTTTAACTTTGACTTGCCTAGCAAGTATGGTGTTAGGCGCCATCACGATCCCGATGGTTGGGAATTTGGGTCGTGACAGTCTACCTCTTCAGATTTTAATAAGCAGTTCCTCCAAAATCAATTAATCTTCACTAAAGTTCATCAAAATTGAGAATCTCAAAAAGATCAAAATATTTAATTTTTTTAATTTGAATTATTTGTTAAATCTTTAAAACAGAGTGGTAAAAGTATTTTTGTATTGTTTATTTTCACTTTTAGGTCATTAAAATATCTATAATCTTTTTAAATATTTCTTGAAAAATCCTCAAAATCACAATAAGGCATTTATGTAATTTTGTGGGGCATGATTACTTTCTTTATTGAAATAGGCCAATGGGGTCAACATTCTTTCTTTTTTAGGAACTTATAATTTTTAGTTAATTTTAATTTATAACCCAAAACTTTATTTGAAAATATCATAGTGATCTTTTAAAATTATATACTCATTAATATGGGTAGAAAGAGAAACTTTAGAGGATTCTGAATTATATCAAAAATAAAAATAGAGAAGAATTAGTGGTACGCATTCTTTAAGAGGTTGTTTATCGTTACTAATTTAATTAAATAATTTTATTATTTTCTTTATATAGACCATAAAGTTGCATTGAGAGGATGAATATATTGAATCAAATATCATCGTGTAAAATGATGAAAATCATAGTACACATGATTAAGAAATTTCAGGTAAATATCATATAGGAACTATTATCAATATTAGTTTGTATAATCTATCTCATACTATAATATACACAATTAATAATAATATAATTTAAAATTTCATATTCATTATGATAGATTACACGCGCAAAGCGCGTACTCAAATACTAGTAAAACAAATAGGGTGTGTTTGGTACAAGGAAACTATTTTTAATTTTAACATAGTACTTGATTTGCTTTAATATTATGAAAAATATATTTGGAATGAACTTATTTTCCTCCAATTTACCTACCAAGACGGAAAAAAATATTTTCTAAAATTCGCTTTCAACCTTCCCCATCTTTACTGTCACTCCCCAATTCACACTCTTGCCTTCCTAAACCTTCAGACCTCGACCTACCACCTTGCACCCCCACCCCCGCCCTGCAACCCCACATACGGGCCCATGATCCCCTCCCTAGTAAACCATACACTTTTCCCCATCCCCTGTCGTTCCACCACATCCCCTCTGCCCCTTGTCCACCAACTCCTACCATATATCCCCCGCCTAACATAAATGTAGCGCCCCCGAAAATTTTGAAGTGCCTAAGAGCTATTAAGAAAGTTGATGTGTGCTAATTATATTGTTTTGTGTGTAGACGAGGACTATTAATATGATGAATATATATTGGATATGATAATAAGTGTAAGAGACATATTATAAGTGATGTGGGGTCTAAGGAGAGCCCTAAGTCCAAGTCAAGTTGGAAATTACGTGATAGACTAAAAGTTCCAAATTAGTATGCCCAAGACCTAATTTTGGACGAGCATATCTAGATATATATATAAGGAGTTATATGGTGAATATCCTATCAAATGAAAGATCTTTGATTATAGTTTCTAATGCTTCAAACCGTTTCTCATTTGGATATTTCTACAAGAAGTAATGATCAAACTATCAAAGGCTAGCAGTGAAGTACTGTCATAGAGTCCGGGTCCCCATCCGCGTCCGAGCTTCAGAGAGGGGTAAAATGGGGATGTGAAGCATCCAGGGTTGCATCCGAAACCCAGAAATTTGGAGCTATATGTAGAAGGTGGGGTGAGAAGGTATTTTGGAGCTAGCATTTGGTGCTTTCATAAGGGATTCGACCTTTGGGAAAATTTAAGAATACAAGGTGAGTTTTTATGGATATTTTAAGTAAATAACATCCTATTAACACTAGTATTAACATCATTCAATTTTCGAAATCCCTAGAAATCTTTCAGTTTTTCAAGAACACCAAATTTGTTAAACATTGAATTTTGAGGAAAAGCTTCAAGAAGGTAATCTTAATGCTTCAAACTCATTTCTTATGAGTTGGTGAAAGTAGATATAATGTCTTTTCAAGTTATTATGGTTGGAAATTTATTTCACAAACTTTAGTTCATGGAATGAATAGTATTTTTGAGACAGTGGGGCAGATAAAGAGTGTTCTTAGAAATGAAATTAAAGGATGCGATGGACTTATGGATATGGATGGCAAACAGTGTGGTGCATGGCGGTTGCGGGGCAAACCCGCATAAAATCACGAAGATTTCAACTCGCCTATCCCCGCATAGCATTTGCACCCGCGTACACCCGCCCCACACCACACCCACCTCCACCAACCCCGCATAATTTTTTTTTCTTTTTTATTTTGCTAGTTTGTTTTAATTAATTTTGTTGCTGGATTTTCAATTTCATCAACCAAAAAATGAAAAGCTTATGATCATGTACTGAATTATACAATTATATTCCCTTAAATGGCTAATTTTTTTTTTAATTCAAAATTTCTAACTTAATTAACATTCTCATTAAAAGGTGTACATGAAAAAAGAAGAACTTATAGATGATTTAGTTTGTTTTAATGAAGTATCAAATATTTAAATAGATATTCTGTTATTTAAGGTTTGTTGCAAAAGTCATGTCTTACTAGACAATAAAATAGGCCAAATCCACTATATTTGTGCAAGCCCGTAAAAACCCGCGTAGACCCGCAACCGCCCCCGCATCAGTCTTTTGTAAAATTACCTCAAACCCGCCTCGCACCCGCATAGCTTTAAACCCGCACCGCCCTATTTGCCCACCCCTATCTATGGAATTATTTTCTAGCTAAATTGAAAGTGTTCAACTAAGTAATCACCAAATTGAATATTTTGGAAATGTTGGTTAATGAAGACGATGAATAGTAATTTGGCGGTACTAGAGAATTAATTATAACGACCCGGTCGGTTGTTTTGAGATTTAGCGTCCTAATCCCCTAATAAATACTTTTCCCACTCTTATATCTGCTTATGGGACTTTTTGGAATGATTAGTTGCGAAATTCGGAGAGTTTTTGGACACATAATCCCTATATATGAGTTTAAGCTTTAGAAATCGGACCGTAGTTGGAAATATGTGAAGACGGATCCGGAACGGAATTCTGTCGACTCTGTTAGCTCCGTTGGGTGATTTCGGGGTTAGTAGCATGTTCGGAATGTGTTCTCGAGGTATGTAGTAGATTTAGGCTTGAATTGGTGAAAGTGAGAATTTCGGCAATTTCGGCCGATAGGTGAAATTTTGATATCGGGATAAGAATGGAATTCTGAGAGTGGTTGTAGGTTCGTAGTGTCATTTATGACATGTGTGTAAAATTTGAGGTCATTCGGACTAGTTTTGACGTGTTTCGGCATCAGCTGTAAATTTTGGAAAATTCATAAGTTCTTAGGCTTGAATCCATGCATAATTGGTGATTTTGATGTTATGTGATGTGTTATGAAGGCTCGACCAAGTTTAGATAAGGTATTAGGATTGTTTGGAAAGTTTGGTTGAGGTCCCGAGGGCCTCGAAGATGTTTCGGATGCTCAACGGGATGGTTTTTGAACTTAAAACCAGCTAAAGCATTGCTGGTGCTGGTGTTTCGTACCTGCGGAAGGGGAGCCGCAAGTGCGGACTTGAAGGTGCAGAGAGGGGCATAGTATGTGCAGAATTGACCTGGGTCATCCAGGCTCGCAAGTGCGGCAAGAGTTACGCAGATGCGGAGCCGCAGATGCGACCTAGTGACCGAGGGTGCGGTTCCAGCCCACTTAAGGATTTTTCGCACCTGCGATGTATTTTCCGCAGGTGCGGGACTGCAGGTGTGGTCCAATAATCAAAGGTGTGGAATTGTCGGTCTGTTTATACAAAATCCGAGGGTTTGAAATTCATATTTTCTAAAACGATTGGGAGCTCGGGGTTAGGCGATTTTGAGTGGGTTTTGAAAAGAAGACTCTTAGGTAACGATTCCAAACCTTATTTTACTTGTATATCATTAATCTATAGCAATTTCTTCAATATAATCAATGAATTTGGGTGAAAAATCATGAAAATGGGAGGAAGGTTCCCCAAATAGGAATCCGAGAATTTAATGAGATTTTAACGTCGTTTTCGATGATTCTTGTTCGAGTGAGTTTGTGAGTGAATGTGTGTTCTAAATTTGTAACTTTCACTCGATTCCGAGACGTGGGCCCAAGGGACTTTTTGGGCGATTTTCCTAAGTTCGCGTATTAGCCTTGAACTAATTAGCTAGATCGATTTCTTACAATGATATTTACTTAATGCAATTGAATTGAATAGATTCGGGCCATTCGGAGTCGGGTACTCATGGCAAGAGCGTGGTTTTGAGTTGAGTAGAACAGTCGAGGTAAGTGGCTTGCCTAACTCTGTGTTGGGGAATTCCCCTTAGGTTGTTTTTATAATATTTGTTATGTGGACGCCGTGTACGTGAGGTGAAGAGTACGTACACGGGCCATTGTTGCTAAAAATTCCATTTTTCCTTCCATGCCATAAATCATTTCACTCTTATTGACTGTTTAATGTGCTAATTGTGTAGTTTAGATTATAAAGGAGAATGTCTACCTGTTTTACCTGAATTTCCTATGTGATACTATGTGCACCATGCTTAGTTAGTCCTATCATTTGTCTTGCCTGTGATTTTTCTCCTGAACTGTTTAAATGAACCTTATCCGGCATTCATTTGCATTTCATATTTAAATTCCGACTACAAATGTATTCCGGGAGATCCCCATGTACTGCATATTTACTTTGGGACTACAGACATATTCCAGGAGATCCCCCTGTACTACATATTTACTTTGGGACTACGGACGTATTCCGGGAGATCCCCCGGTACTGCATATTTATTTTGGGACTACAGACGTATTCCGGAAGATCACCCTGTACTGCATATTTACTTTGGGACTACGGACACATTCTCGGAGATCCCCCTATACTGCATAATCATTTGGAACTACGGGACGGTATCCCGGGAGATGCCATGTTGTGATATATTGTGTTGACTGAGGATTTTCTTTACTGTAAAACTTATATTGTTTTCCTTAAATTGTTTACTGTAGACTTTACCTATCTTTTGTATTGTTTTAAACTGACTTATTTATAAATCCAGTAGATCCTTAACCTGACATCGTCACTACTTGATCGGGGTTAGGCTTGGCACTTACTGGGTACCAAATGTGGTGTACTCATGCCCTTTCCTGCACATGTTTTCGTGTGCAGATCCAGGTACGAGCTATCAGCCTCGTGGTTAGTCGTTGCTGCTGATTCTGGGAGACTGCAAGGTATTTCTGCCGCGTCCGTAGGATCCTCCGAGTCTCCTTATATTCTATCTTTTAGAGACGTTCTTATGTACTTTTCCAGTTGCTGTTAGAGCTACAGTAGTGTTAGAAGCTTGTGATTGTCTATGATATTCCGGGTTTTGGGAAGTTATGTTTTGTATGAGCCGAGCGGCCAGTACGTCACTTATGTCATTTCCCCAATTCCCCTTTATTGCTTGTGTTTTATTTAAATTTTTCCCCGTTATAGCAGGCTTAACTAGTCGTAGAGACTAGGTGCCATCACGACACCTTGTAATTCGGTGATTTGAGTTGTTGGAGGCTTGTAGTCAACTTATGAGCTATAAATGGATATTGATCAATATTTTAGGTCATATTTTGATGTAACTAACATATCTAATTGTAGATATAGACTTCTTAGTGATGTTTGAGCATTTTAATCAATATTGGAACGTTAGAAGAGGATTGAAAGCTTGTGAATATTAATAAAGCGAAAGCGAGGTAAGTTGAATAAAACTTATTCTTCTTGAGGGATTTTCTCTAAAACATGTTTCGAGTTAATGCTTAAGTTGGTTACAAATGTGCTTTCGTACTTGTGTGGACAAACAAGTACCGATGTCTCCATGTGCTAAAATATTATGTTGCATATGTAGCGTCATGTTGTTTTATGAAATAAATTTTGTTGGCAAAATGATACTTAAGGTAAATGTTATAAGTTTTTATAAAAACTTATGTATTGATAAGAGTATACATATTTGAGTGCTAAAGATAAGTTTTCATAGAAAGTATTTCTTTTGAAAATTGATAAATGGAATAGCACTTGTGGTATCTTTCAAGAAGATTGATGTTAAATTGCTAAAGGCTTTAACATGTAAAATGTTGTTCAAATGGCTTAGATTTTCTATTAGTGCTATGATTTGATGAAAAAAAATTATTTAATGCTACTATGCTATGAATCTATTTTTGGAGTATCAAATATTTTGGGAGTTACTTGTGTTCACCGAGATTGCCTTCGGATATATTGTGTTCGTCGTCATGAACTACACTTGCCGGTGTAGGTGTAGATGGCCACTTTGTGTAATAGACTACACAGTGTGCTCTCCCTCGAGAGGGTACTATTTTGTGCTATTATTAGCATGGATGAGTCCATTCGTACGATACTATGATGAGACGACCTGAACAAGTAGGATATATGATACTTGTCACTAGGTATATAACCTGGTTGATCTTCTTATATCGGTGATGGTATAGTATTCCCAGTGAAAGGTAATGATCATTTTTTTATGTTTAGGTATAAGGAGCCGAAAGTGATTTCAATGACTTAAAGCAAATGGAATGATTTTTTATGATTTTATTCAAAATCTTGGATTGACATAAATGTTTTAAAAGTCTATATTGTGGGTTATATTTCACTTGCCTTTTATTAAAATGATAAGGATCATGAATTGATAAAATTTCTTACCGATTTATATCAAATATTGATGCATTATTTTTATAAAGTTTTTCTCAAGAACTTAAGTTAGAGAGAGTCTATGACACTTATTGAGTACCACTGTGGTGTACTTAGCCCTTAAGGCCCCCTTCTAGGGCCCCTCTTACTTTACATGTGTCACGACCCGATTTCCCACCGTCGGGACTGTGATGGAGCTTAACGCTATACTTGCTAGGCAATCCAACATTAGAGGGTTACGAAATTAAGACAATTAAAAACATATAATAAGTCTTTCTACCATCCAATATATAATACCAAATTAATATATGAAATAGTAAAACGATACTGCGAAACTAATACTAATGTCTAGCTAGCCAGGGTTTGGAGTCAGAAGTCACGAACTACTAAGAATTTACTACAAGTATTTGGCTGAAAGAAAATTTATATATGTTTTGAACTAAATAAAAAAGCAACTGAATAATAAGGAAGAGACTCCTAGAATCTGCAGACGTCGACAGATCTACCTCGTGTCTCCGTACAAATAGTCTACCACAACTCGAACTCAGCTCGAACCTAAACCTGGATCTGCACAAAAGTGCGGAGTGCAGTATCAGTACAAGCGACCCATGTATTGGTAAGTGTCGAGCCTAACCTCGGCGAAGTAATGAAGAGGATAGGACAAGACACCACATAAAAAGCTGGACATGTATAATCATGCTAGTATAAATAACAACAAATAAAGAAAAGTAAACAACAAATAATAGGAATGGAGCATACGGTGGGGAATTTAACATAAGGAGTGAGAAAACAATGAGACAGAAATAGACAGTGATCAACAACAATTTAAGCAGATAAAATAGAAAGGAAACTTGCACGGCATCACCCTTCGTGCTTTTACTCTCAGCCTCACCAAATAATAGTTTGAATGCACGACATCACCCTTCGTGCTTTTAATCTCATCCTCACCATATCATAAATAAGAATTCACGGCATCACCCTTCGCGCTTTTACTCTCACCTAACAATATAGATAAATTATGCATGGCATCACCCTTCGTGCTTTACACTCTTCCTCACATTTTAAATAAATTATGCACGGCATTACCCTTCATGATTTACACTCTTCCTCGCCATTTAAATAAATTATGCACGGCATCACCTTTCGTGCTTTACACTCTTTCTCATAATTTAAATAAATTATGCACGACATCACCCTTCGTGATTTACACTCTTCCTCACCAGTCACAGAATCATTAACAACATATAAAGAGGAATTTCACAAGAAATCAGTATTTTATCATAGTTTCTATCACCATTTACCATTTCAATCTCAACTCAATATTCACAATATTGTCCATCTCGGTGGAACCGGATACAAATCTTTCAACATTTCACTAATAGCAATAATCATGGATAGTAGGATTTAAGACAACAAGAATAACAAGAATTAACTTTCATTCACATGTTATGACTCGACCTCAACGCATAGGTACTCATCACCTCACCTATACATCGTATTCAACAACAAAACAAGTAGCAAGTAGTCACTCAATACCTACTCCCTCAAGCTAAGGTTAGACATATCACTTACCTCGATTTCGCAGGCCACTCACTGCTCACTCAAGTACATCTTTTCCTTTAGAATTCACCTCCAACCCACTCGTATCTAATCATAATTAGTTCAATATCATTAATTATTGCTAAAGGAATTAACTTTAATACATAATCATGGGTTTCCTAAGTTTTCCCCAATAAAATTAAAAACCGACCCCGGGCCCGCTTGATCCAAACTCGAGGTTCGAATCAAAATACGTTTACCTGTTCATCCCCGAGCCCGAATATGCAGTTAGTTTGAAATCCAACCTCAATTCGAGGTCTAAATTCCAATTATGCAAAATTCCTTAATTCTACCCAAACCCTCAATTTCTACCATAAAAACCCTAGATTTTTAGTTGTAAATTGATGAAACAATGGGTAATTGGAAGAAAGTAGTTAATGAACACTTACCTATGATTTTGGAAGAAAAATACTTGAGAAAATCACCCTAGGTCTTCTACCCTTGTGAAAAATAAGAAGAAAAGGGCTGGAGTTCTAATTAACATGAACTCACTGCCCGACCCTCGCACCTGTGGTGCTTGGGCCGCATCTGCGCATCAGCACATGCGGACAGGAGGTCCGCTTCTGCGGAATGGGAGCTGGGCCACTAGGGCCGCACTTGCAGACAATGTTCCGCTTTTGCGGTCCTGCTTCTGCGAAGGAAATTCGCATCTGCAGAAAATGGAAAGCTGGCCTGGGCCGCATCTGCGGATGGGTTTTCGCTTCTGCGGTCCCGCTCTTGCGATGAGGAGTCCGTATCTGCGGAGATCGAAGCAAGGGTCCTGGGTCGCATCTGCGGGCTATGGCTCACACCTACGAGCTCGCACCTGCGTCCAAAGACTCGCAGGTGCGGGCACACCAGAACTGGTGCACCTGCAACCTTGGTAGAGTTTTGACTCAACTCGCGCATCATCTGAATGGCATCCGAGCCCTCGGGGCTCCAAAACAAACATGCACACAAATATAAAAATATCCTACGTACTTGATCATGCGATCAAATCGCTAAAATAACACCCAAAACTATGGATTTAGCATCAAAACTCATGAATTCCTCAAGAACATTTTAAATTCACTATCTTCTTAACCGTACATCCGAATCACGTCAAATAAACTCCTATTTCCACCAAATTTCACAGATATGACATAGATGTTATAATGGACATGTACAGGCTCCGAAACCAAAATACGGGCCCAATACCAATGAGTTCAAACATTAATCAATTTCTTTCATTCCATCAAATTTATGCTTAACAATTTTCATCAAAAATTCATTTCTCGAGCTAGGGACCTCGAAATTTGATTTCGGGCATACGCCCAAATCCCATATTTTACTAAGGACCTCCCGGGACCATCGGAACACGGGTCCGAGTCCGTTTACTCAAAATGTTGGCCAAAGTCAACTAAAAATCAAATTAAAATCTCAAAAATTATTATTTCATATATTTTCACATAAAGGCTTTCCGGATTCACGCCCGAACTGTGCATGCAAATCGAGGTGAATAAAAATAATATTTCTAAGGCTAACGAGCCCGAAATAAAGTCTTAAATCATAAGATGACCCCTTTGTATTATCACAATCTCCACCTCTAAAACAAATGTTCGTCCTCAAACGGACATAGAAAAATACCTGAACTGTAGAACAAGTGTGGATATCTACTCCACATGTCTGATTCGGACTCCCATGTAGCTGCCTCAACGGGCTGACCTCTCCACTGCACTCAAACTAAAAGGTAACTCTTCGACCTCAACTGACGAACCTGCAGGTCTAGAATGGCTACTGGCTCCTCCTCATAGGTCAAATCCTTGTCCAATTGGACAGAGCTGAAATCTAACACGTGGGACGGGTCGCCATGATATCTCTGGAGCATAGACACATGGAATACCGGACGAACTGAGGATTACCCTGGAGGCAACGCAAGTCTATAAGCTTGCGCTCCTTCCCAAACCTCATAACACCCTTCATGGGAGATACCCGAAGTAATACCCTCTCTCTGACCATGAATGCTACATTACGAACCCTATGGTCAGTATAACTCTTTTGTCTGTACTGAGCTGTACGAAGTCGATCCTGTATAATTTTGACCTTTTCCAAGGCCTCCTAAACTAAGTTTGTACCCAACAACCGAGCCTCTCCCGACTCAAACCATCCAACTGGCGATCTGCACCGTCTACCATATAATGCCTCGTAGAGAGCCATCTGAATGCTCGACTGGTAGCTGTTGTTGTAGGTAAACTCTGATAACGGCAAGAACTGATCCCACGATCCTCTGAAATCTATAACACAAGCACAGAGCATATCCTTCAAGATCCGAATAGTAAGCCTGGACTGCCCGCCCGTATGAGGATGGAATGTTGTGCTCAACTCAACTCGTGTACCCAACTCACGCCGAACCGCCCACCAAACTGAGAGGAAAAATGCGTACCTCGATCAGAAATGATAGACACGGGCACACCGTGAAGGTGAATGATCTATCAAATATATCTCTTTCAACCGCTCTGAGGTATAAGTACTTGCCACCGGAATGAAGTGTGCTGACTTGGTCAACCTATCCACAATAACCCACACGGCGTCAAACTTCCTCTGAGTCTGTGGGAGTCCAACAACAAAGTCCATAATGATCTTCTCCCACTTCCACTCAGGAATCTCCACCTGCTGAAGCAAATCACTGGGTCTATGGTGCTCATATTTGACATTACGGATCTACTCCAACTTCCAAAATCGGAATCCAACCTTAATATCAAAAAGTTCACTCCCGATCAAACTTCTCAAAAATTAAACTTTCACCATTTCAAGCCTAATTCAGCTACGGGCCTCCAAATTACAATTTGGACACGCTTCTAAGTCCAAAATCACCCAATGAAGTTAAAGAAACTGACGAAACTCTATTCCGGACTCGTCTTCACACAGTTCCAACTACGGTCGAAACCCTAGAACTTAAGCTTCCATTTTAGGAACTAAGTGTCCCAAATCACTCTGAAACCAAAAAACTAAACCTCTCGACAAGTCACATAATCATAAAATGATACGGGGAAAATATTAAATAGGGGATCGGGTCAAATACTCACAAAATGACCAGCCGAGTTGTTACAGGTAATGATTGGGAAAAAGAGAAATTTTATTCACAAAAGACATACTAAGGAAAAATCTTTCTTAAGAGTTCTGACGAAACGAGTAAATTTGTCATATAGTGTTGGTATTGGGATCACATTCTTATCATGAAAAATAATTACAGTGTTCAACATTGGGTTATTAAAAGGTATTATCTAATAGTCAAATATTTAATGAGCTACTTGAATAGATTCTTATAACTTTGGAACATGTGTCACATGAATTAAATTCAAGCAATGGAGAAAATAAGGAAGTAATTTGGTCATATGTTGGACTTAGTAGAACAAATGAATGTTATAAATAAGGATAAAATATGTGCACACGTGGCATGAAACGAGGCAAGAAAATATTATATTATGCATATACCCAAATATGAAATCTCTTGCAAACCAAAACAATGTACTCCAGTAAGAAGTACGGGGTCATAAAGGAAAAAGAAACTAAGCGGTGCAAGTATACAAGTCACTTAGGAGTTGGAAGCCTACAATCTATGATAATATTCTTGCGGTAGGCATAATAGCAAATACAATCTGAATTTATGGTAGAGAAATATCACAAAGGACATGGTGGTATCTATGAATTGGTTAAGGTTAAGAGAATAGAAACATGTACCCTGATGTCCAGGAATGGATGGTAGACTTGCACCACAAGGAAGAAGTGGAATGAATATTTTTGTAGTGAACTTGTTAGATATGGTGTTTATCAAATTGAGATCTAAAGGAAACTCAAAAGTTAAAGTGCAAGTGAAGGTATAAATCACTCACGTGATGGATGGACCTAAGTAATATAAATATCTTATTGGTATTCAGATAGAATAAAAGAACACTATAGAAGGATTTGGTAACTAGAGAACCAGAATTCCTATGAGGACAAACAATGCTTATAAATAATTTTATGTAAAGTCTTCGAACGAAAGAAAATGAATTTTTAATATATGCAAGAAATGACCTTTCACGTGCGACTTAGTGTGTACATAATAAAAAGAGAATACAGCTATGCAAGGTAATAATGTGTTGAAATATAGAGTAACATGTGTTGGAATGAACAAGATATAGATATGCAATTTTTTAAAATGGAAAAGAAGTATTTGATGCAATTCTGGTATACGCATGGCCATGTGGGCCCTAGATAGTTTGTTGTTGTGCATTGAGTATGTATGTGGGGTCATATTATGTTATAGATATCTAATTGTTTATGTATGTTAAAATTGGTGCCCACGTGGGGTCTTATTCTAGACAAGTTGAAATTTTTAGGCAGTCCCAATCACAAAGGAAACTCTGCCCAATTTTTTATGCCAAATTTTAAGAGCCATAAGTAAGTTGAGATTTTGGAAAGAAAGTATAAGACCCATATAAGCTCATAACTGCCTATGAATAATGGTTGGAGATAAAATTATGGTAACTATATGCTTAGAAATAACTTGTAAAACATTCAAGGATGAATGTTTTTAAGTGGGGAAAAATATAGCACCCCGAAATATTTTGAAGTGCCTAAGCGCTATTAATAAAGTTGATGTGTGCTAATTATATTATTTTATATACAGACTAGGACTATTAATATGATGGATATATATTGGATATGATAATAAGTATACAAGACATATTATAAGTGATGTGGGGTCTAAGGAGAGCCCTAAGTCCAAGTCAAGTTGAAAATTACATGATAGACTAAAAGTTCCAAATGAGTACGCACAAGACCTAACTTTGGAAGAGCATATATATATATATATATATATATATATATATATATATATATATATATAAAACTAACGGTTCAAACTGTTTGTCATTTGGATGCCCCTACAAGAAGTTATGATCATATTACAAAAGGCTGGCAGTGAAGTACTCCATAGCGTCCGGGTCTGCGTTCGGGCTTCGAAGAGGAGTGAACTGGGGATGCGAAGCATCCGGGGACGCATCTGAAACGCAGAAATTTTGGCCTATAAGTACAAGGTTGGGTGAGAGGGTATTTTGGAGCTAGGATTTGGTGCTTTCATAGGGGATTCGACCTTTGGGACTATTTAAGAATACAAGGTGAGTTTTTATGAATATTTTAAGTTAATAACATCCTATTAAAACTAGTATTAACATCATTCAATTTTTGAAATCTCTATAAATCTTTCAAGTTTTTCAAGAACACCAAATTTTTCAAACATTGATTTTTTTAGGAAAAGCTTCAAGAAGGTAATCCTAATACTTCAAACTCATTTCTTATGAGTCGGTGAGACTAGTTATAATATTTCTTTCAAGTTTCTATGATTGGATAATTGATTTCACAAACCCTAGTTCATGACATGAATAGTATTTTTGAGACAATGGGGAAGATAAAGAGTGTTCAAGAAATGAAATTAAACGATGCGATGAACCTATGTAATGCATTTTCTAGCTAAATTGAAAGTATTCAACTAAGTAACACCAAATTGAATATTTTAAAAATGTTGCTGAATGAAAACGATGAATATTTTAAAAATGTTGTTTAATGAAGACGATGAATAGTAATTTGACGGTATTGGAGAATTAATATAGTATTATTGACGACCTCAAATGGGTATTAAATGATAAGAGTGGAGTTGAATATGCTAGTAAGTGAATCTATTCGACTATTTGAATTATTGGAGGCTTGTTGTTAACTTATGAGATATAAATGGATATTGATCAATATTTTAGGTCATATTTTGATATAATTAAGATATCTAATTGTAGATATCGACTTGTTGGTGATGTTTGAGAATTTTAATCAATATTGGAATGTTGAAAGATGATTGAAAGCTTGTGAATGTTAATAACGCGAAAGCGAGGCATGCTTATTAAAACTTATTCTTCTTGAAGGATTTTTTTTCTAAAAACATGTTTTAAGTTAATGCTTAAGTTTTTTGCAAATGTGCTTCGTACTTGTGCGGAAAAACAAGTATGAATGTCTCCATGTGCTAAAATATTATGTTGCATATGTAGTGTCATGTTGTTTTACAAAATGACACTTAAGGTAAATGTTATAAGTTTTTACAAATACTTACGTATTGATAAGAGTATACATACTTGATTGCTAAAGATAAGTTTTCATGGAAAGTATTTCTTTTGAAAATTGATAAATGGAATAGCACTTATGGTGTCTTTCAAAGATTGATGTTAAATTGCTAAAGGCTTTAACATGTAAAATGACTGTTTATTTAAATTTGGTTCAAATGGCTTAAATTTTTTATTAATACTATGTTTTGATAAAAATAAAATAGATCATTTCAGGCTATTATGCTATAAATTTATTTTTGAAGTATCAAATATTTTGGGAGTTACTTGTGTTCACCGAGATTGGCTTCGAATATATTGTGTCTGTCGTCATGAAATTACACGTGCCGGTGTAAGCGTAGATGGCCACTTTGTGGTATAGACTACGCAGTATACTCTCCCTCGAGAGGATACTATTTTGTGATATTATTAGCATGGCTGAGTCGATCCGTATGACACTATGATGAGACGACCTGAGCAAGTAGGGTATATGATTCTTGTCGTTAGGTACATAACCTAGTTGATCTTCTTATGTCGGTGATAGTATTGTACTTCCAGTGAAAGGTAATGAGGATTTTCTTATGTTTAGGTGTAAGGAGCTGAAAATGATTTCAATAACTTAAAGCAAATGGAATTATTTTGTATGATTTTATTCAAAATTTTGGATTGACATAAATGTTTGAAAAGTCTATATTGTGGGTTATATTTCACTTTTTTTTTATTTAAAATGATAAGGATCATGAATTGATAAAATTTCTTATCGTTTTATATCAAATATTGGTGCATTATTTTTATAAAATTTGTCTCAAGAACTTAAGTTAGAGAAAGTCTATGACACTTATTGAGTACCACTGTGGTGTACTCAGCCTTTAGGGACCCTCCTCTAGGGCCCCGCTTACTTTACATGTTTCAGGATGAGGTATGACACATGGCATGAGGTCAGAGTTAGGATGACTCTATTCCTAAGGTATATATGTTGAGGCACGACTCCTAATTCGTGATAGCTTTCATGTGTTTTCTTAATTTATTCTAGTCGGTAATTAGTCCAAGTGTTTAATTCTATTCTTTGGTATAGAGGCTCCATGGATAATTGTGAAAAATTATAGTAATGGGGTCGTACACGACACATACGAAAATATATTTATTTTACTTTGTCTCGTTGTTATTATTATGAAATGTGTCATGTGTGATTTCGAATTGGAAAATATTTTATCATTTAAATTGAAAATGTATATGACTTTCAAGGAGCTTCCGTAGTTAAATTGGTTTTCATACATATGATTTTGGTGCCTCATATGGTTTGGTTCATTCGGGTAGAGTAGTTTGCTGGGTGTCGAGTGCCGGTCACGTAATTTTGGATCGTGATAATAGACTTTGCAACCCGAACACAGTGGTCGAGGGTTGAATATTAGGTGTCAGGGGTCAGGGGCCCATATTTTCTAGAAAAAAACATTCTTCGTGAATTTTTTTTTTATATTTAATGAGCCTACTCAGCATGCCTCCTTAGAAGTTTTAGGCCTCATTTTTTTTTTTTAAGATTAAGACGTCTAAATATGAATACCTATTTGAACGTGAAGAAGTGTATTAAAATTAAGGCATCTAAATCTGAATACGCGTCTGAATATGAAGATATGTATTAAGATCTGAATACTAAATGATTAAGATTATTTATTTTTTTAACATCTGAATATATAAAATTTATCTTTATTTAAAAATTAATAAACATAAATTTTAAATAAAATACTAATTAATTTAATAATTGTGGTTCTAGGTAGTAGCTAGTAGTGATTGGTAGCGATAGCGATTATGATTGAGGATTGTGGTGGTGCATGGTGATAGTTAATAATAGTGGGTGGTGTTTGTGGTTGTGATTGAGGAAGGTGATGATGGATGGTGGTAGTTTATAATGGCGGACAATGTCGGTTATGGTTATTGATAGTGATGGGGTGGTTGGTTTTGGTAGTTAAGGTGAATGAGTATGTGGTTATGGTTGAGGATGATGGTGGTGGGGGTGGTGGGTGGTGGTAGTGGCGGCGACTATGGTTGAGGATGGTGGTGATGGTCTTGTAGTTGATAATGGTAGGCGATGGCGGCAGTAAGTAATGAATGTGGATGATAGCATCTTAATGAAATTAAGTCTTTGTTATAAATTTTAATTATACAGACCTATTTAGACCCATTAAGTGATTGTGAAGTGAAAAAAACAAACACACTTAATGATTAAGATCTAAATAGTTAAGATTCAGACCTTAAAAATAAACGCACTTATTGTTTGATATCTGAATGATTAAGATTCAGACCATCATTAAGTGCAAACAAATGAAGCCTTAGATCCTTTCATTATTAGTTCCTGCATTTCAAACTCAACCTTTTCTAGCTTATCAGATCTTTACGGTTAAAATAGCACGTGCTAGCAAGTTTTCGGACTGAAATTAAAAAATAGCCAGCGTTTGCCAAATCATTAAAAAATTATCACTATTTTGCTGCAACACAAAAAATTTCAGCACAATATACTGGAGATTGGATCACATGTATCTGAACTTCCAGCATATCATGCTGGAACTTCAGCACACAAAAAGTTCCAGCCTAATATATTGAAGATTGGAGTATATGTGTATAAACTCCCAACATATTATGCTGGAACTCCGGCACATTATGAAATTCCAGCATGTTATGCTGGAAGCTCACATGTGAAAAATTCGAACTCCAGCATATTATGCTGGAATATTTTTCGGATTTTGAACAATGCTTTTGTCCAGAATTATCTTTACATGAAAAGTGGATAAATTTCTATACTTTTGAAATTGTGACTATTTTCAATTAATACTTATAAATCTGGCTATTTTTGAATTTCACCCTTTTATGGTCTCGGACAGCCTTTTAGATACTTTATCTAAGAAACTCTACCCATCTAGAACATAGATGGGGTATATCTCGCGAAACTGGATAAAGCTATTATTCTAATCTAGGCTCTAAAAGAATATATATGTTGATTAATATCAATTAATTAGAAATTAATTCAAGGGAAGAGAGACCCATACAAATTAATCATGTGCCATGAACCAGATTTGAACTGGTGACACGAGGATTTTCAGTCCTCTGCTCTAGCAACTGAGGCAAGAAGCAAGGGCTTCGCAGCTGCGCAAAGTTGCGCCTTAGCACATCCATTTTCTTGCTCGTTAACGCTATTTTTTAATTATTGAAAGAAGGGGAAAAGCTTGAAGAAGCGAAGCGAGCATAGAGTAGCAGCCTATTACGTTTTTTCAGGCCCTTTTGATATGTTATTATGCAAGCGCTTACATGATGATGCTCACGATTTAGATAGCCATACCAGTGATTTGGAGGAGATATCGAAAAGTATTTAGTGCACATTTTGGTCAACTCTCCATCATCTTTCTTTGGATGAGCGGCATGTATTTCCATGGTGCTCGGTGAATACCACATATGATCGAGAAAATAGTACCTATAATCACATGAAAATTATGAAATTCAGTTGCTAAGAAAAGGTAGAACCATAAATACTATCCGAAATAGTGAAGGGTGCTTGATAATATTTGTAACGACTCGGTCGGTCATTTTGAGAATTAGCAACCTGATCCCCTAATAACTGCTTCTGCCATGTCTATTTGTGTTATTGGAACTTGTCGGAGCATTGTGTGGTGAAATTCGGAGTGATTTTGGACACATAGTCCTTTAATGTGAATATTAGTTTTAGAATGGACCGTAGCTAGAACTATGTGCAGAAGAATCCAGAATAGAATTATGTCGACTCCGTTAGCTCTGTTGGGTGATTTCGGGGTTAGGAGCGCGTTCGGAATATGTTTTAGAGGTCGGTTGTAGATTTAGGCTTGAATTGGCCAAAGTTAGATATTCGGCGATTTCGGTCGATAGGTGAAATTTTGATATCAGAATCGGCATGGAATTCCGAAAGCGACAGCAGGTCCTAAATGTCGTTTGTGACATGTGTGCAAAATTTGAGGTTATTCGGACGAGTTTAGACGTGATTCGACATCAGATGTGGATTTTAGAAATTTCATAAGTTCTTAGGCTTGAATCTATGCATATTTAATGATTTTTATGTTATGAGACGTGTCTCGACCAAGTTTAAATGAGATATTAGGTTTGATTGGTAGTTTTGGTTGAGGTCCGGGGGGCCTCGGATGTGTTTCGGGTGTTCAAACATGCATATTTTTGGCCTAGTCTTCAGTTGTTTTTTTGGTTTTTAGAGCAGAAGGTAATCATTCAGTGCGATCGTATATTTTGGGCCGCAATCACGTAGAACAAGCTTGGGCCTAGCTATTTTTGCTCAGTGCGATCGCAGCAGGGGGGTCGCGACCGCATAAGGTCATTGGGCCGGGCAGGGGGATTTTTGCCCTATGCGTTCGTGTGGGCCTAGCTACGAACACATAGGGTCCAGTCCGATGTGCTCCGCGATCGCAAGTGCTACTGTGCGGCATCACATTGTCCATTTTAAGGGGGTGAGGCTTACTCTATGCGATCGTATCCGTATGTCCGCGATCTCACTTCACAATTTAGGCCTGGACAGGATATTAAAACCCATTTCGAGGATTTAAGCCTATTTTCACCATTTTCGAATTTTGGAGCTCGGGAAGGGCGATTTTTGAAGACTTTTGCACCTGGGTAACTTGGGTAAGCGATTTCTAACCTACTTAGATCAATTTCCATGATTCCTAACTTAAATCTGGTCCTTAGAATTTGAATTTGGGTGGAAGATTTGGGAAAAAATTGATAAACTTCATAGACCAAGTTATTGAGTTTTGATTGGTTTTTTAACCTCCGATTTGAGAGATTTTCATATGTTTAGACTCGTGAGTGTATGGGTGTTCGGAAAATATAATTTTTACCTGATTCCGAGACATGGGCCCGGGAGACTTTTTGGGAGAATTTCCTAATTTTGCATATTAGCTTCGAATTAATTAGCTATCTTGATTCCTTAAAGTGTTATTTACATTATGCAATCGAATTTATTAGATTTGGGCCACCCGGAGTCGGATACTCTTGGCAAGAGCGTTGTATTGAGTTGATTAGCGCAGTCAAGGTAAGTGGCTTGCCTAACTCTGTGTTGGGGACTTCCCCTTAGGCATTTTTTTATACTGATTTTTGTTACGTGGATGCCATGTACGTGAGGTGACGAGTGCGTACACGGGTCATAGTTGCTAAATTTTACTTTTTTCTTCCATGGTATCACTCATTTTCATTCCTTTATTATTGTTCCCAGTCTTCACTAAGTAATTAGCTTAATAATAAGCATGCCTACATGTCCTTACTTGATTTCCTCTTAATTGCTACTAGTTGCACCATGCTTAGGTAGTTTTACTGTATTCTTGCCTGTTGATTTTTCTGAACAGTTTAATTAAGTCTTATCCGACATACTTCTACATTGCATATTTAAATTGGGACTACGGACCGAGATCCGGGAGCTTTCCCCATGTACTGCATTGCATATTTAAATTGGGGCTACAGACTGAGATCCGGGAGCTTTCCCCCTGTACTGCATAGCATATTTAAATTGGGACTACGGACCGAGATCCGGGAGCTTTCCCCATGTACTGCATTGCATATTTAAATTGGGGCTACAGACTGAGATCCGGGAGCTTTCCCCCTGTATTTCAATGCATATTTAAATTGGGACTACGGACTGAGATCCGGGAGCTTTCCCCCTGTACTGCATAGCATATTTAAATTGGGACTACGGACTGAGATCCGAGAGTTTTCCCCTTATACGACATTGCATGTTTATTGTTGGGATATATGATGTGCTGAGGCGAGTATATTTTTCTATTATTAATTCTTTCAATTCCATTAATTTTGTTTTATCAATGGTTATCTATATTTCACTGTTTAGATTTATAATTGTCTTGTTTTAAAACTCAGTAGGGCCTCAACCTGACCTCGTCACTACTTGACTGGGGTTAGGCTTGGTACTTACTGAGTATCGAATGTGGAGTACTCACGCCCTTCCTGCGCATGTTTTCCCCATGTGCAGATCCAGGTACCAGTGCACAGTACAGTGCCTAGGCGTATCTCAGCAGCTGTTTAGGAGACCGCAAGGTAATTCTGCCGCGTCCACAGGATCTCACGAGTCTCCTTCCTACTCCAGTATAGTTATAGCATATATATATATAGATAGATACATTTTCCTTACTCCTTTGTATAGAGCTACCGTAGTTCAGAGTTTGTGACTTTGTTATGTTCCGGATTTTGGGAAAGTAAAAGCTGTAAATACCGAGCGGCTAAATTTTATATTATTGCCTCTTATTTACTGTTTCTATTATTGTTTTGTCTTATTTTCCACAAATTTTAGGCTTAGAGACTAGGTGCCATCACGAGACCGTTCAGAGGGTAACTCGGGTCGTGACAAGTTGGTATCAGAGCGTCTAGGTTCATAGGAGTCACAAGTCACGAGTCGATTTATTAGAGTCTCGCGGATCGGTGCAGAGACGTCCGTATCTATCTTCGAGAGGCTATGTAACTGTTAAGAACAATCAAATTCTTTGGAATTCCTTATCGTGCTAGTTACTGTCATCAAACTCTTAAACTCTATTATATTCTTGCTTACAGATGGTTTGCACCCGTATCGGACGTACGGATGACCAGGCACCCGAGCCCCCAGTCAGAGCCACCAGAGGCCGAGGCCGGGGTAGAGGACGAGCAAGCGGTGAGCACCGGCTAGAGCAGAGGAAGAGGAGCCCCCAACAGTCACAGTTGGAGGGACGCAGGAGGTCCCTACTATTACTCTAGCCCTCCAGGAGACATTGGCTCAGTTCTTGAGTGCCTTTAGTACTTTTTCTCAGGCGGGACTACTTCCGATAGCTCCAGCTACATCCCAGGTCGGGGGAGGGACACAGACTCCCGTAGCCCGTACTCCTGAGCAGAGGGTCCATATTGGGCAGGTTCCAGAGTATATTCCTATGCCCCCAGCAGCTCCAGCTCAGCATGATGCTAGGGTTGTTGTTTCTGAAGAAGAGAAGCTCCGAATTGAGAGATACAAGAAGTACCACCCACCTGAGTTCAGTGGATTAGCTTCAGATGACGCCCTGGGTTTTCGTGAGGAGTGTCATCGCATTCTCTGCACTATGGGTATTGTGGAGACGAGTGGGGTTTCTTTCACCGCTTTCCAGCTGAGAGGAGCAGCCTATCAGTGGTGGCGTGCTTTTGAACTGAGTAGTCCGGACGAGGAAGCTTCACTTACTTGGGCTCAGTTCTCCGAGACGTTCTTACTTGAGTTTGTCCCTCAGAGCCTCAGGGATGCTTGGCGTGCAGAGTTTTAGTAGCTACACCAGGGTGCCATGACTTTGTCAGAATATGCAGACTGTAAAAGCGATTTGGCTCGTCATGCACCAGCTTTGGTTGTCACTGTTAGAGAGAGGGTTCGACGCTTTATTGAGGGACTCCACCCCAGTATTCGGACTAGCATGGCCAGAGAGCTAGAGACAGATATCATTTACCAACAGACCGTGAGTATTGCCCGAAGAATTAAGAGTATGTTATCCCGGGACAGGGAGGAGAGAGAGGCCAAGAAGTCTCAAGAGACTGGTCACTTTTCAGGAGTTCGTGCACCAGCAGCGCGCTATGGTAGGAGTTTTGTAAGTCGCCTCATTCATTCAGCCCTTACAGAAGCCAGTGGTATTCCAGCTCCTCCTAGACCTCAAAAGCCTTATTATGCACCACCAGTGTCTCAAGTGCATCCTGCTCGAGGTGCTATCACTGGCCAGTCCAGCAGGCCAGTTCAGAGTCAACAGTTGCCGCCACGTCCTCCGAGGGATTGTTTTGGGTGTGGTGACCCTCGTCATGTGATCAGAGATTACCCTAGAGCTAGTAGGGATGCACCACCTCAGACTTATCAGGTCCCACGTCTTCCACCGGGTCCTCCAGCTATTCTCCTAGCCCAGCTGCTACCCCACCTTCTCAAACAGCTCGAGGTGAAGGTCACCCTAGAGGGGGAGTCCTGGCCAGATATTATTTTCTTCCAGCCTGTTCAGAAGTCGTTGCTTCAGATTCGGTCATCACGGGTATTGTCCCTGTTTGTGATAGGGATGCATCCGTTTTATTTGATCCAGGTTCTACATACTCATATGTATCTTCTTACTTTGCTTCACATTTGGGGATATCTCGGGATTCTTTGAGTTCCCTCGTATTTGTTTCTAGTCCTGTGGGAGATTATCTTGTTGTGGACCGTGTATATCGGTCGTGCTTGATTGTTATTAGTGGTTTTGAGACCAGAGCTGAATTACTATTACTCAGCATGGTAGATTTCGACGTGATATTGGGTATGGACTGGTTGTCTCCCTATTATGCTATTCTTGATTGTCACGCCAAGACCGTGATGCTGGCTATGCCAAGACTACCGAGGTTAGAGTGGAGAGGCTCCTTAGAGTATACTCCCCGTTGAGTCATTTCTTTTCTTCAGGCTCAACGGATGGTTGAAAAGGGGTGTGATGCGTATCTGGCTTATGTTAGAGATGTTAGTGCTGAGACCCCTACAACTGAGTCAGTCCCCATTGTCAGGGATTATCCTGATGTTTTTCCAGCTGATCTTCCAGGTATGCCGCCCGACAGAGATATTGATTTTGGCATTGACTTGTTTCCAGACACTTAGCCCATTTCTATTCCTCCTTATCGCATGGCTCCTACTGAGTTGAAGGAGTTAGAGGAGTAGTTGCAGGAGTTGCTTGACAAAGGTTTCATCAGGCCCAGTGTATCACTTTGGGGTGCTCTGGTGTTATTTGTGAAGAAAAATGATGGTTCTATGCGTATGTGTATTGACTACCGGCAGCTGAATAGGGTGACAGTGAAGAACAGGTACCCATTTCCCCTCATTGATGATTTATTTGACCAGTTACAGGGTGCTAGGGTATTCTCCAAGATTGATCTACGTTCAGGTTATCATCAGTTGAAGATTCTGGAGCCGGATATCCCGAAGACTGCCTTCAGGACCAGATATGGCTATTATGAGTTCCTTGTTATGTCATTTGGGATGACCAATGCCCCAGTAGCCTTTATAAACCTTATGCACAGTGTATTTCGGCCTTATCTTGATACTTTAGTAATCGTGTTCATTGATGACATTCTGGTATATTCTCGGTCCTAGGAGGACCATGAGCAGCACTTAAGGATCGTGCTTCAGACATTGAGGGAGAAGAAGTTGTATTCCAAATTTTCTAAGTGTGAATTTTGGTTTGATTCTGTGGAATTCCTAGGCCATGTGGTGTCTTTGGATGGGATCAAGGTAGATCCGAATAAGGTGGAGGCGGTGCAGAGTTGGCCCAGACCGCCTTCAGCTACTAAGATCCGTATTTTCCTCGGTTTGGCCCATGACCAGACTGACCTAGAAGTGTGACCCTTTTATGTGGACTGAGGAGTGTAAGGAGAGCTTTCAGAAGCTCAAGACAGCCCTGACTACAACTCCTGTGTTGGTATTGCCTTCCGGTTCCGAGTCCTATACAGCCTATTATGATGCTTCGAGGATTGGACTTGGAGCGGTGTTCATGCAGGACGGTAGGGTGATTGCCTATGCATCTAGACAGTTGAAGGTACATGCGAAAAACTACCTTGTTCATGATCTCGAGTTGGCAGCGATTGTTCACGCCCTGAAGATAAGTCGTCATTATTTATATGGTGTTCCCTGTGAGATATTCACGGATCACCAGAGTTTGCAGCACATACTCAGGCAGAAGGATCTCAATTTGCGCCAGCGTAGGTGATTGGATTTACTCAAGGATTATGACATCACTATACTATACCACCCAGGGAAGGCCAATGTGGTGGCCAACGCCTTGAGTCGTCGGTCGGAGAGTTTGGGGAGTTTTGCATATCTTCGTGTAGCTGAGAGGCCTCTAGCCTTGGATGTTCAGTCCTTAACCAGTCAGTTTTTGAGACTGGGCCACCCGGAGTCGGATACTCGTGGCACGAGCGTGGTATTGAGTTGATTAGCACAGTCAAGGTAAGTGTCTTGCCTAACTCTGTGTTGGGGACTTCCCCTTAGGCATTTTTTTATACTGATTTTGTTACATGGACGCCGTGTACGTGAGGTGACGACTGCGTACACGGGTCATACTTGCTAAATTTCACTTTTTCCTTCCATGAAATCACTCATTTCATTTCTTTATTACTACTCCCTGTTTTCACTGAGTAGTTAGTTTAAGAATAAGTATGCCTACCTGTCCTTACTTGATTTCCTCTTAATTGCTACTAGTTGCACCATGCTTAGGTAGTTTTACTGTATTCTTGCCTGTTGATTTTTCTGAACTTTTTAATTAAGTCGTATCCGATGTACTTCTGCATTGCATATTTAAATTGGGACTACGGACCGAGATCTGGGAACTTTTCCCTTATTCGCATTGCATATTTAATCGGGACTACTGACCGAGATCCGAGAGCTTTCCCCCTGTACTGTAATGCATATTTAAATTGGGACTACAGACTGAGATTCGGGAGCTTTCCCCCTGTACTACATAGCATATTTAAATTGGGACTACGGACTAAGATCCGAGAGTTTTCCCCTTGTACGACATTGCATGTTTATTGTTGGGATATATGTTGTGCTAAGCCGAGGACTCTTTTTCTGTTATTAATTTTTTCAGTTCCATTAATCCTGTTTATCAATGGTTATCTATATTTCACTGTTTAGATTTATAACTGTCTTGTTTTAAAACTCAGTAGGGCCTCAATCTAACCTTGTCACTACTTGACTGGGGTTAGGCTTGGCACTTACTGAGTACCGAATGTGGAGTACTCACGTCCTTCCTGCGCATGTTTTCCCCATGTGCAGATCCAGGTACCAGTGCACCATACAATGGCTAGGCGTATCTCAGCAGCTGTTTAGGAGACTGCGAGGTACTGCCGCGTCCGCAGGATCTGACACGTCTTCTTCCTACTCCAGTATAGTTATAGAGGATATATATATATGTGTATGTATGTATGTATGTATACACACACACATTTTCCTTACTCCTTAGTATAGAGCTCCAGTAGTTCAGAGTTTGTGACTTTGTGATGTTCCGGGTTTTGGGTAAGTAAAGTTGTAAATGCCGAGAGGCTAAATTTTATATTATTGCTTCTTCTTTACTGTTTCTATTATTGTTTTGTCTCATTTTCCGCAAATTTTAGGCTTACCTAGTCGTAGAGACTAGGTGCCATCACGAGACCATTCGTAGGGTAACTCGGGTCGTGACAAGTTGGTATCAGAGCGTCTAGGTTCATAGGAGTCACAAGTCACAAGTCGGTTTATTAGAGTCTCGCGGATCGGTGCAGAGACGTCCGTTTCTATCTTCGAGAGGCTATGTAACTGTTAAGAACGATCAAATTCTTTGGAATTCCTTATTGTGCTATTTATTGTCATCAAATTCTTAAACTCTATTCTATTCTTGCCTACAGATTGTTCGTACCCGTATAGGACGTACTGATGACCAGGCACCCGAGCCCCCAGTCAAAGCCACCAGAGGCAGGGGCCGGGAAAAGGACGAGCACGGGGTGCAGCCCGAGCACCGGCTAGAGCAGAGGAAGAAGAGCCCCCAGCAGTCACAGTTGGAGGGGCGCAAGAGGTTCCTACTATTACTCCAGCCCTCCAGGAGACATTGGCTCAGTTCTTGAGTGCTTTCAGTGCTCTGTCTCAGGCAGGACTACTTCCGATAGCTCCAGCTACATCCCAGGCAGGGGGAGGGATACATACTCCAACAGCCCGTACTTCTGAGCAGAGGGTCCATATTGGGCAAGTTCTAGAGTACATTCTTATGCCCCCAACAGCTCTAGCTAAGCATAAGGCTAGGATTGTTGTTTATGAGGTAGAGCAACTCCGACTTGAGAGGTACAAGAAGTACCACCACTCTGATTTCAGCGGATTGGCTTCAGATGACAGCCTGGGTTTTCTTGAGGAGTGTCATCACATTCTCTGCACTATGGGTATTGTGTAGACGAGTGGGATTTCTTTCACTGCTTTCCAACTGAGAGGAGCAGCCTATTAGTGGCGGCGTGCTTTTGAGTTGTGTAGTCCGGATGAGGTAGCTTCACTTACTTGGGATCAGTTTTCCGAGATGTTCTTACTTGAGTTTGTCTCTCAGAGCCTCAGGGATGCTTGGAATGCGGATTTTAAGCAGCTACACCAGGGTACCATGACTGAGTCAAAGTATGCAGTCCGTTACAGAGATTTGGCTTGTCATGCACCAGTTTTTGTTGTCACTGTCAGAGAGAGGGTTCGACGCTTTATTGAGGGACTCCACCCCAATATTCGGACTAGCATGGCCAGAGAGCTGGAGACAGATATCATTTACCAGCAGGCCGTGAGTATTTCCCAAAGAATTAAGAGTATGTTAGCCTAGGACAGGGAGGAGAGAGAGGCCAAGAAGTCTCAAGAGACTGGTCACTTTTCAGGAGTTTGTGCACCACCAGCACGCTATGGTAGGGGTTTTGTGAGACGCCCCATTCATTCAGCCCTTCCAGCAGCCAGTGGTATTCCAGCTCCTCCTAGACCTCAAGAGACTTATTATGCACCACCAGTGTCTCAAGTGCATCCTGCTCGAGGTGCTATCACTGGCCAGTCTAGCAGGCCAGTTCAGAGTCAGCAGCAGCCGCCACGTCCTCCGAGGGATTGTTTTGGGTGTGGTGACCCTCGTCATGTGATCAGAGATTACCCTAGAGTTAGGAGGGGTGCACCACCTCAGACTTAACAGGTCCCACATCTTCCACCGGGTCCTCCAGCTATTCTCCCAGCCCATCTGCTACCCCACCTTCTCAAACAGCTTGAGGTGGAGGTCACCCTAGAGGGGAAGGCTCGGCCAGATATTATTTTCTTCCAGCCCGTTCAGAAGTCGTTGCTTCAGATTCGGTCATCACAGGTATTGTCCTTCTTTTTCATAGGGATGCATCCGTTTTATATTATCAAGGTTCTACATACTCATATGTATCTTCTTACTTTGCTTCACATTTAGGGATATCTCAGGATTCTTTGAGTTCCCTCGTATATGTTTCTACTCCTGTGGGAGATTCTCTTGTTGTGGACCGTGTATATCCGTCGTGCTTGATTGTTATTAGTGGTTTTGAGACCAGAGCTGAATTACTATTACTCAGCATGGTAGATTTTGATGTTATATTGGGTATGGACTGGTTGTCTCCCTACTATGCTATTCTTGATTGTCATGCCAAGACCGTGATGCTGGCTATGTCAGGACTATCGAGGTTAGAGTGGAGAGGCTCTTTAGAGTTTACTCCCCGTCGAATCATTTCTTTTCTTCAGGATCCGCGGATGGTTGAAAAGGGGTGTGATGCGTATCTGGCTTATGTGAGAGATGTTAATGCTGAGACCCCTAAAGTTGAGTCAGCCCCCATTGTCAGGGATTATCCTGATATTTTTCCAGCTGATCTTCCGGGTGTGCCGCCCGACAGAGATATTGATTTTGGCATTGACTTGTTGCCACACACTTAGCCCATTTCTATTCCTCCTTATCGCATGGCTCCTCCTGAGTTGAAGGAGTTAAAAGAGCAGTTGCAGGAGTTGTTTGACAAAGGTTTCATCAGGACCAGTGTATAACCTTGGGGTGCTCCGGTGTTATTTGTTAAGAAAAAGGATGGTTCGATGCGTATGTGTATTGACTACCGGCAGCTGAATAGGGTGACAGTGAAGAACAGGTACCCATTTCCCCATATTGATAATTTATTTGACCAGTTAGAGGGGGCTAGGGTGTTCTCCAAGATTGATCTATGTTCGGGGTATCATTAGTTGAAGATTCGGGAGCCGGATATCCCGAAGACTGCCTTCAGGACCAGATATGGCCATTATGAGTTCCTTGTTATGTCATTTGAGATGACCAATGCCCCAACAGCCTTTATGAACCTGATGCACAGTGTATTTAGGCCTTATCTTGATACTTTTATCATCGTGTTCATTGATGACATTCTGGTATATTCTCGGTCCCATGAGGACCATGAGCAGCACTTGAGGATTGTTCTTCAGACATTGAGCGAGAAGAAGTTGTATGCCAAATTTTCTAAGTGTGAATTTTGGTTTGATTCTGTGGCATTCCTAGGCCATGTGGTGTCTTTGGATGGGATCAAGGTAGATCCGAAGAAGGTGGAGGGAGTGCAGAGTTGGCCCAGACCGTCTTCAGCTACTAAGATCCGCATTTTCCTCGGTTTGGCTGGGTATTATCGCCATTTTGTGTAGGGATTTTCATCCATTGCAGCGCCCATGACCAGAATGACCCAGATGGTGCCCCTTTTATATGGACTGAGGAGTGTAAGGAGAGATTTTAGAAGCTCAAGAAAGCCTTGACTATAGCTCCTGTGTTGGTATTGCCTTCCGGTTCCGGGTCCTATACAGCCTATTGTGATGCTTCGAGGATTGGCCTGGGAGCGGTGTTGATGCAGGACGGTAGGGTGATTGCCTACGCGTCCAGACAATTGAAGGTGCATGAGAAAAACTACCCTGTTCAGGATCTCGAGTTGGCAGCGATTGTTCATTCCCTCAAGATATGGCGTCATTATTTACATGGTTTTCCCTGTGAGATATTCAAGGATCACCAGAGTTTGCAGCACATATCCTAGCAGAGGGATCACAATTTGTGCCAGTGTAGGTTGTTGGAGTTACTTAAGGATTATGACATCACTATAATATACCACCCGGGGAAGGCCAATGTGGTGGCCGACGCCTTGAGTCACCGGGCGGAGAGTTTGGGGAGTTTGGAATATCTTCGTGCAGCTGAGAGGCCTCTAGCCTTGGATGTTCAGTCCTTAGCCAATCAGTTCGTGAGACTGGATATTTCTGAGCCTCGCTGAGTATTTGCTTGTGTTGTTGCTCGGTCTTCTCTTTATGACCGCATTCGGGAGCGCCAGTACGATGATCCCAACCTTCTGGATCTTCAGGATAGGGTTCGGCAGGGTGATGCCAGGTATGTGACCATAGGTGATGACGGTGTGATGAGGATGCTGGGCTGGATTTGTGTGCCCAATGTGGATGGGCTTCGGGAGTTGATTCTTGAGGAGGCCCATAGTTCGAGGTATTCCGTCCATTCGGGTATCGCGAAGATGTATCAGGATCTTAGATAGCACTATTGGTGGCGAATGATGAAGAAGGATATAGTGGAGTTTGTAGCCAAGTGTCTCGACTGTCAGCAAGTCAAATGTGAGCATCAGAGATCGGGAGGGCTACTTCAGTAGATGCCCATTCCTGAGTGGAAGTGGGAGCGCACCATGGATTTCGTGGTTGGGTTGCCTCGGACTTTGTGGAAGGTTGACGCGGTTTGGGTCATTGTGGATAGGTTGACCAAATCGGCGCATTTCATTCCAGTAGATGCCACTTATACTTCTGAGAGGTTGGCACAGATCTACATTCAGGAGATAGTCCGGTTGCACGGTGTGCCGGTGTCTATTATATCAAATCGAGGTATTCAGTTCACCTCGCACTTCTGGAGAGCATTGCATAGTGATTTGGGTACCCGGATAGATCTCAGCACAACATTTCACCATCAGACTGATGGTCAGTCGGAGCAGACAGTTTAGATATTGGAGGACATGCTCAAGGCATGTGTGATTGACTTCGGAGGTTAGTGGGACCAGTTCTTGCCTTTGGCCGAGTTTGCCTACAATAATAGTTATCAGTCCAGCATTGAGATGGTTCCATTTAAGGCTTTGTATGGTCGGCGATGTCGTTCTCCTATCGGGTGGTTTGAGCCTGGCGAAGCTAAGTTATATGGCACCGACCTGGTGAAGGATGCCTTGGTTAAGGTGAGGTTGATTCAGGAGAGGCTGCGCACAGCCCAGTCCAGACAGAAGAGTTACGCGGATCAGAAGGCGCGTGATGTATCATTTATGGAGGGAGATAAGGTCTTGTTGAAAGTCTCGCCGATGAAGGGTATTATGAGGTTCGAGATGAAGGGCAAGCTGAGCCCAAGGTTCATTGGCCCTTTTGAGGTTTTGCAGCGGGTTGGGGAGGTTGCTTATGAGTTGGAATTGCCTCCCAACTTAGCAGGAGTTCATATGGTATTCCACGTTTCCATGCTCCGGAAGTATCACGGTGATCCGACGCATGTTTTGGATTTCAACTCAGTCCAGTTGGACAAGGATCTATCATATGTTGAGGAGCCTGTAGCTATATTGGACATGCAGGTCAGAAAGCTCAAATCGAATAATATTGCCTCAGTCAAGGTTCAGTGGAGGGGTCATCCGGTTGAGGAGGCGACTTGGGAGACCAAGCCGAATATGCGGAGTCAGTACTCTCATCTTTTCACAGCTTCATGAATGTTTCTATACTCGTTCGAGGATGAACAATTTTCTTAAGAGGGGGAGGATATAACGACCCGGTCGGTCGTTTTGAGAGTTAGCACCCCGATCCCCTAATAACTGCTTCTCCCATGTCTATTTGTGTTATTGGAACTTTTCGGAGCGTAGAGTGGTGATTTTCGAAGTGATTTTGGACACATAGTCCTTTAATGTGAATATTAGTTTTAGAAATCAGACCGTAGCTAGAATTGTGTGAAGACAAATCCAGTATGGAATTATGTCGACTCCGTTAGCTCCGTTGGGTGATTTCGGTGTTAGGAGCGAGTTCGGAATGTGTTTTCGAGGTCGGTTGTAGATTTAGGCTTGAATTGGCGAAAGTTAGAATTTCGACGACTTCGGCCAATAGGTGAAATTTTGATATCAGACTCGGAATGGAATTCTGAAAGCGACATCAGGTCGGAAATGCCATTTGGGACCTGTGTGCCAAATTTGAGGTCATTCGGACGAGTTTAGACGTGATTCGGCATCAGATGTGGATTTTAGAAATTTCATAGTTCCTAGGCTTGAATCTATGAATATTTAATGATTTTTATGTTATGATACATGTTTTTAAGGCTCGGCCAAGTTTGAATGATGTATTAGGATTGATTGGTAGTTTTGGTTGAGGTCCCGGGGGCCTCGGGTGTGTTTCGGGTGTTCAAACGGGCATATTTTTTGCCTAGTCTTCAGCTGTTTTTCTGGTTTTTAGAGTAGCGGGTAATCATTCAGTGCGATCGCGTGTTTTGGGCTGCGATCGCGTAGAAAAAGTTTGGGCCCAACTATTTTTGGTCAGTGCGATCGCAGCAGGGGGTCGCGACCACATAAGGTCATTGGGTCGGGCAGGGGGAGTTTGTGCGTTCGCGTGGGCCTAGCTGCGAACGCATAGGGTCCAGTTCAGTGTGCTCTACGATCGCAAGTGCTACTGTGCGACCGCACATAGTACATTTTAAGGGGGTGAGGCTTACTCTGTGCGATCACATCCATATGTTCGCGATCGCACTTCACAATTTAAGCCTGGGCAGAATATTAAAACCCAATTCGAGGGTTGAAGCCTATTTTCACCATTTTCGAATTTTGGAGCTCCGGAAGGGCGATTTTTGAAGACTTTTGCACCTGGGTGACTTGGGTAAGTGATTCTAACCTACTTAGATCAATTTCCATGATTCCTAACTTAAATCTGGTCCTTACAATTCAAATTTGGGTGGAAGATTTGGGAAAAAATTTATAAACTTCATAGACCAAGTTATTGAGTTTTGATTGGGTTTTTGACCTCCGATTCGAGAGATTTTCATATGTTTATACTCGTGAGTGAATGGGTGTCCGGAAAATATAATTTTTACCCGATTCTGAGACGTGGGCCCAGGGGACTTTTTGGGCGAATTTCCTAATTTCGCGTATTAGCTTCGAATTAATTAGCTATTTTGATTCCTTAAAGTGTTATTTACATTATGCAATCGAATTTATTATATTTTGTCCACCCGGAGTCGGATACTCTTGGAAAGAGCGTGGTATTGAGTTGATTAGCGCAGTCAAGGTAAGTGGCTTGCCTAACTCTGCGTTGGGGACTTCTCCTTAGGCATTTTTTTATACTGATTTTTGTTACGTGGATACCGTGTATGTGAGGTGGAGAGTGCGTACACGGGCCATAGTTGCTAAATTTCACTTTTTCCTGCTATGGCATCACTCATTTTCATTCCTTTATTACTGTTCCATGTCTTCACTGAGTAATTAGCTTAAGAATAAGCATGCCTACCTGTCCTTACTTGATTTCCTCTTAATTGCTACTAGTTGCACCATGCTTAGGTAGTTTTACTGTATTCTTGCATGTTGATTTTTCTGAACTATTTAATTAAGTCGTATCAGACATACTTCTGTATTGCATATTTAAATTGGGACTACGGACCGAGATTCGGGAGCTTTCCCCCTGTACCGCATTGCATATTTAAATTGGGGCTGCGGACCGAGATCCGGGAGCTTTCCCCCTGTACTGCAATGCATATTTAAATTGGGACTACGGACTGAGATCCGGGAGCTTTCCCCCTGTACTGCATGGCATATTTAAATTGGGACTACGGACTGAGATCCGAGAGTTTTCCCCTTATACGACATTGCATGTTTTATTGTTGGGATATATGATGTGCTGAGACGAGGATCTTTTTCTGTTATTAATTCTTTCAGTTCCATTAATTCTGTTTATCAATGGTTATCTATATTTCACTGTTTAGATTTATAAATGTCTTGTTTTAAAACTCAGTAGGGCCTCAACCTGACCTCGTCACTACTTGACTGGGGTTAGGCTTGGTACTTACTGAGTATCGAATGTGGAGTAATCACGCCCTTCCTGCGCATGTTTTCCCCATGTGCAGATCTAGGTACCAGTGCACAGTACCGTGGCTAGGCGTATCTCAGCAGCTGTTTAGGAGACCACGAGGTAATTCTGCTGCGTCCGCAGGATCTCACGAGTCTCCATCCTACTCCAGTATAGTTATAGAAGATATATATATAGATAGATACATTTTCCTTACTCATTTGTATAGAGCTACCGTAGTTCAGAGTTTGTGATCTTGTGATGTTCCGGGTTTTGGGAAAGTAAAAGCTGTAAATGTCGAGCAGATAAATTTTATATTATTGCCTCTTCTTTACTGTTTCTATTATTTTTTTGTCTTATTTTCCGCAAGTTTTAGGCTTACCTAATCTTAGAGACTAGGTGCCATAATGAGACCGTTCGGAGGGTAACTCGGGTCGTGACAAGTTGGTATCAGAGCGTCTAGGTTCATAGGAGTCACAAGTCACGAGTCAATTTATTAGAGTCTCGCGGATCGGTGCGGAGACGTCTGTATCTATCTTCGAGAGGCTATGTAATTGTTAAGAACAATCAAATTCTTTGGAATTCCTTATCGTGCTAGTTACTGTCATCAAATTCTTAAACTCTATTCTATTCTTGCTTACAGATGGTTCGTACCCGTACCGGACGTACTGATGACCAGGCACCCGAGCCCCAGTCAGAGTCACCAGAGGCCGGGGCCGGGGAAGAGGACGAGCAAGTGGTGAGCACCGCCTAGATCAAAGGAAGAGGAGCCCCCAGCAGTAACAGTTGGAGGGGCGCAGGAGGTCCCTACTATTACTCCAGCCCTCCAGGAGACATTGGCTCAGTTCTTGAGTGCCTTTAGTACTTTGTCTCAGGCGGGACTTCTTCCGATAGCTCCAGCTACATCCCAGGCCGAGGGAGGGACACAGACTCCCGAAGCCCGTACTCCTGAGCAGAGGGCCATATTGGGCAGGTTCCAGAGTATATTCCTATGCCCCCAGCAGATCCAGCTCAGCATGATGCTAGGGTTGTTGTTTCTGAGGCATAGCAGCTCCGACTTGAGATATAAAAGAAGTAACACCCACCTGAGTTCAGCGGATTAGCTTCAGATGACGCCCTGGGTTTTCTTGAGGAGTGTCATCGCATTCTCTGCACTATGGGTATTGTGGAGAAAAGTGGGGTTTCTTTCACCGCTTTCCAGCTGAGAGGAGCAGCCTATCGGTGGTGGCGTGCTTTTGAGCTGAGTAGTCCGGAAGAGGCAGCTTCACTTACTTGGGATCAGTTCTCCGAGACGTTCTTACTTGAGTTTGTCCCTCAGAGCCTCAGGGATGCTTGGTGTGCGGAGTTTGAGCAGCTACACCAGGGTACCATGATTGTGTCAGAATATGCAGTCTGTTACAGCGATTTGGCTCGTCATGCACCAGCTTTGGTTGTCACTGTTAGAGAGAGGGTTCGACGCTTTATTGTGGGACTCCACCCCAGTATTCGGACTAGCATGGCCAGAGAGCTAGAGACAGATATCATTTACCAGCAAGCCGTGAGTATCGCCCGAAGAATTAAGAGTATGTTATCCCGGGACAGGGAGGAGAGAGAGACCAAGACGTCTCAAGAGACTGGTCACTTTTCAGGAGTTCGTGCACCAGCAGCGCGCTATGGTAGGGGTTTTGTGAGTCGACCCATTCATTTAGCCCTTCAAGAAGCCAGTGGTATTCCAGCTCCTCCTAGACCGCAAGAGCCTTATTATGCACCACCAGTGTCTCAAGTGCATCCTGCTCGAGGTGCTATCACTGGCCAGTCCAGCAGGCCAGTTCAGAGTCAGCAGCAACCGCCACGTCCTCCGAGGGATTGTTTTGGGTGTGGTGACCCTCGTCATGTGATCAGAGATTGCCCTAGAGCTAGGAGGGGTGCACCACCTCAGAATTATCGGGTCCCACGTGTTCCACTGGGTCCTCCAACTATTCTCCCAACCCAACCGCTACCCCACCTTCTCAAACAGCTCGAGGTGGAGGTCACCCTAGAGGGGGAGGCCCGACCAGATGATTTTTTCTTCCAGCCCGTTCAGAAGTCGTTACTACAGATTCGGTCATCACAGGTATTGTCCCTATTTGTCATGGGGATGCATCCGTTTTATTTGATCCAGGTTCTACATACTCATATGTATCTTCTTACTTTGCTTCACATTTGGGGATATCTCGGGATTCTTTGAGTTCCCTCGTATATGTTTCTACTCCTGTGGGAGATTCTCTTTTTGTGGACCGTGTATATCGGTCGTGCTTGATTGTTATTAGTGGTTTTGATACCAGAGCTGAATTACTATTACTCAGCATGGTAGATTTCGACGTTATATTGGGTATGGACTGGCCGTCTCCCTACTATACTATTCTTAATTGTCACGCCAAGACCGTGATGCTGGCTATGCCAGGACTACCGAGGTTAGAGTGGAGAGGCTCCTTAGAGTATACTACCCGTCGAGTCATTTCTTTTCTTCAGGCTCAACGGATGGTTGAAAAGGGGTGTGATGCGTATCTGGCTTATGTGAAAGATCTTAGTGCTGAGACCCCTATAGTTGAGTCAGTCCCCATTGTCAGGGATTATCCTGATGTTTTTCCAGCTGATCTTCCGGGTGTGCCGCCCGACAGAGATATTGATTTTGCCATTGACTTGTTGCCAGACACTTAGCCCATTTCTATTCCTCCTTATCGCATGGCTCCTACTGAGTTGAAGGAGTTAAAGGAGCAGTTGCAGGAGTTGCTTGACAAAGGTTTCATCAGGCCCAGTGTATCACTTTGGGGTGCTCCGGTGTTATTTGTGAAGAAAAATAATGGTTCTATGCGTATGTGTATTGACTACCGGCAGCTGAATAGGGTGAGAGTGAAGAACATTACCCATTTCCCCCGCATTGATGATTTATTTGGCCAGTTAGAGGGGGCTAGGGTGTTCTCCAAGATTGATCTACGTTCGGGTTATCATTAGTTGAAAATTCGGGAGCCGGATATCCCGAAGACTGCCTTCAGGACCAGATATGGCCATTATGAGTTCCTTGTTATGTCATTTGGGATGACCAATGCCCCAACAGCCTTTATGAACCTGATGCACAGTGTATTTCGGCCTTATCTTGATACTTTCTTCATCGTGTTCATTGATGACATTCTGGTATATTCTCGGTCCTAGGAGGACCATGAGCAGCACTTGAGGATCGTGCTTCAGACATTGAGGGAGAAGAATTTATATGCCAAATTTTCTAAGTGTGAATTTTGGTTTGATTCTGTGGCATTCCTAGGCCATGTGGTGTCTTTGGATGGGATCAAGGTAGATCCGAAGAAGGTGGAGGCGGTGCAGAGTTGGCTCAGACCGCCTTCAGCTACTAAGATCCGCATTTTCCTCGGTTTGGCTGGGTATTATCTCTGTTTTATGGAGGAATTTTTATCCATTGCAGCGCCCATGACCAGACTGACCCAGAAGTGTGACCCTTTTATGTGGACTGAGGAGTGTAAGGAGAGCTTTTATAAGCTCAAGAAAGCCCTGACTACAGCTCCTGTGTTGGTATTGCCTTCCGGTTCTGGGTCTTATACAGTCTATTATGATGCTTCATGGATTGGCGTGGGAGCGGTGTTGATGCAGAACGGTAGGGTGATTGCCTATGCGTCTAGACAGTTGAAGGTACATGAGAAAAACTACCATGTTCATGATCTCGAGTTGGCAGCAATTGTTCACGCCCTGAAGATAAGGCGTCATTATTTATATGGTGTTCCCTGTGAGATATTCACGGATCACCGGAGTTTGCAGCACATACTCAGGCAGAAGGATCTCAATTTGCGCCAGCGTAGGTGGTTGGAGTTACTCAAGGATTATGACATCACTATACTATACCACCCGGGGAAGGCCAATGTTGTGGCCAACGCCTTGAGTCGTCGGTCGGAGAGTTTGGGGAGTTTTGCATATCTTCGTGCAGCTGAGAGGCCTCTAACCTTGGATGTTCAGTCCTTAGCCAGTCAGTTTGTGAGACTGGGCCACCCGGAGTCGGATACTCGTGGCAAGAGCGTGGTATTGAATTGATTAGCACAGTCAAGGTAAGTGGCTTGCCTAACTCTGTGTTGGGAACTTCCCCTTAGGCATTTTTTTTATACTGATTTTGTTACATGGACGCCGTGTACGTGAGGTGACGACTACGTACACGGGTCATAGTTGCTAAATTTCACTTTTTCCTTCCACAACATCACTCATTTTCATTCCTTTATTACTGCTTCCTGTCTTCACTGAGTAGTTAGGTTAAGAATAAGTATGCCTACCTGTCCTTACTTGATTTCCTCTTAATTGATACTAGTTGCACTATGCTTAGGTAGTTTTACTGTATTCTTGCATGTTGATTTTTCTGAACTATTTAATTAAGTCGTATCAGACATACTTCTGTATTGCATATTTAAATTGGGACTACGGACTGAGATCCGGGAGCTTTCCCCCTTGTACTGCATAGCATATTTAAATTGGGACTACGGACTGAAATCCGAGAGTTTTCCCCTTGTACGACATTGCATGTTTATTGTTGGGATATATGTTGTGCTGAGCTGAGGACACTTTTTTTTGTTATTAACTCTTTCAGTTCCATTAATTCTGTTTATCAATGGTTATCTATATTTCACTGTTTAGATTTATAACTGTCTTGTTTTAAAACTCAGTAGGGCCTCAATCTGACCTTGTCACTACTTGACTTGGGTTAAGCTTGGCACTTACTGAGTACCGAATGTGGAGTACTCACGCCCTTCCTGCGCATGTTTTCCCCATGTGCAGATCCAGGTACCAGTGCACCGTACAATGGCTAGGCGTATCTCAGCAGCTGTTTAGGAGACTGCGAGGTAATTCTGCTGCGTCTGCAGGATCTCACGCGTCTTCTTCCTACTCCAGTATAGTTATAGAAGATAAATATATATATATATATATATATATAGATACATTTTCCTTACTCCTTAGTATAGAGCTCCAGTAGTTCAGAGTTTGTGACTTTGTGATGTTCCGGGTTTTGGGTAAGTAAAGTTGTAAATGTCGAGCGGCTAAATTTTATATTATTTCTTCTTCTTTACTGTTTCTATTATTGTTTTGTCTCATTTTCCGCAAATTTTAGGCTTACCTAGTCGTAGAGACTAGGTGCCATTACGAGATCATTCGGAGGGTAACTCGGGTCGTGACAAGTTGGTATCAGAGCGTCTAGGTTCATAGGAGTCACAAGTCACAAGTCGGTTTATTAGAGTCTCGCGGATCGGTGCAGAGACGTCCGTATCTATCTTTGAGAGGCTATGCAACTGTTAAGAACAATCAAATTCTTTGGAATTCCTTATCGTGCTAGTTATTGTCATCAAATTCTTAAACTTTATTCTATTCTTGCTTACTGATGGTTCGTACCCGTACAGGACATACTGATGACCAGGCACCCGAGCCCCCAGTCAGATCCACTAGAGGCAGGGGCCCGGGAAAAGGACAAGCACGGGGTGTAGCCCGAGCACCGGCTAGACCAGAGGAAGAGGAGCCCCCAGCAGTCACAGTTGGAGGGGCGCAGGAGGTTCCTACTATTACTCCAGCCCTCCAGGAGACATTGGCTCAGTTCTTGAGTGCCTTCAGTGCTCTGTCTCAGGCGGGACTACTTCCGATAGCTCCAGCTACATCCCAGGCCGGGGGAGGGATACAGACTCCTACAGCCCGTACTTCTGAGCAGAGGGTCCATATTGGGCAGGTTCTAGAATATATTCCTATGCCCCCAGCAGCTCCAGCTCAGCATGAGGCTAGGGTTGTTGTTTCTGAGGTAGAGCAACTCCGACTTGAGAGGTAAAAGAAGTACCACCCACCTGATTTCAGCGGATTAGCTTCAGATGACACCCTGGGTTTTCTTGAGGAGTGTCATCGCATTCTCTTCACTATGGTATTGTGGAGATGAGTGGGATTTCTTTTACTGCTTTCCAACTGAGAGGAGCAGCCTATTAGTGGCGGCGTGCTTTTGAGCTGAGTAGTCCGGACGAGGCAGCTTCACTTACTTGGGCTCAGTTCTCCGAGATGTTCTTACTTGAGTTTGTCCCTCAGAGCCCCAGGGATGCTTGGAATGCGGAGTTTGAGAAGCTACTCCAGGGTACCATGACTGAGTCAGAGTATGCAGTCCGTTATAGCGATTTGGCTTGTCATGCACCAATTTTGGTTGTCACTGTCAGAGAGAGGGTTCGACGCTTTATTGAGGGACTCCACCCCAGTATTCGGACTAGCATGGCCAGAGAGCTGGAGACAGATATCATTTACCAACATGCCGTGAGTATTGCCCGAAGAATTAAGAGTATGTTAGCCCGGGACAGGGAGGAGAGAGAGGCCAAGAAGTCTCAAGAGACTGGTCACTTTTCAGGAGTTCGTGCACCAGCAGCACGCTATGGTAGGGGTTTTGTGAGTCTCCCCATTCATTCATCCCTTCCAGCAGCCAGTGGTATTCCAGCTCCTCCTAGACCTCAGGAGCCTTATTATGCACCACCAGTGTCTCAAGTGCATCCTGCTCGAGGTGCTATCACTGGCCAGTCTATCAGGCCAGTTCAGAGTCAACAGTAGCCGCCACGTCCTCCGAGGGATTATTTTGGGTGTGGTGACCCTCTTCATGTGATCAGAGATTTCCCTAGAGCTAGGAGGGGTGCACCACCTCAGACTTATCAGGTCCCACGTCTTCCACCGGGTCCTCCATCTATTCTCCAAGCCCAGCTGCTACCCCACCTTATCAAACAGCTCGAGGTGGAGGTCACCCTAGAGGGGGAGGCTCGGCCAGATATTATTTTCTTCCAGCCTGTTCAGAAGTCGTTTCTTCAGATTCGGTCATCACAGGTATTGTCCCTGTTTGTCATAGGGATGCATCCGTTTTATTTGATCCAGGTTCTACATACTCATATGTATCTTCTTACTTTGCTTCACATTTGGGGATATCTCGGGATTCTTTGAGTTCCCTCGTATATGTTTCTACTCCTGTGGAAGATTCTCTTGTTGTGGACCGTGTATATCGGTCGTGCTTGATTGTTATTAGTGGTGTTGAGACCAGAGCTGAATTACTATTACTCAGCATGGTAGATTTCGACGTTATATTGGGTATGGACTGGTTGTCTCCCTACTATGCTATTCTTGGTTGTCATGCCAAGACCGTGATGCTGGCTATGCCAAGACTACCGAGGTTAGAGTGGAGAGGCTCGTTAGGGTATACTCCCCATCGAGTCATTTATTTTCTTCAGGCTCCACGAATGGTTGAAAAGGGGTGTGATGCGTATCTGGCTTATGTGAGAGATGTTAGTGTTGAGACCCCTACAGTTGAGCCAGCCCCTATTGTCAGGGATTATCCTGATGTTTTTCCAGCTGATCTTCCGGAAGTGCCGCCCGACAGAGATATTGATTTTGGCATTGACTTGTTGCCAGACACTTAGCCCATTTCTATTCCTCCTTATCGCATGTCTCCTCCTGAGTTGAAGGAGTTAAAGGAGCAGTTGCAGGAGTTGCTTGACAAAGGTTTCATCAGGCCCAGTGTATCACCTTGGGGTGATCCGGTGTTATTTGTGAATAAAAAGGATGGTTCGATGCGTATGTGTATTGACTACCGGCAGCTGAATGGGGTGACAGTGAAGAACAGGTACCCATTTCCCCACATTGATGATTTATTTGACCAGCTAGAGGGGGCCAGGGTGTTCTTAATATTGATCTATGTTCGGGTTATCATCAGTTTAAGATTCGGGAGTCGGATATGCCGAAGAATGCCTTCAGAACCAGATATGGCCATTATGAGTTCCTTGTTATGTCATTTGGGATGACCAATTCCCCAGTAGCCTTTATGAACCTGATGCACAGTGTATTTCGGGCTTATCTTGATACTTTAACCATCGTGTTCATTGATGACATTCTGGTATATTCTCGGTCCCAGGAGGACCATGAGCAGCACTTGAGGACCGTGCTTCAGACATTGAGGGAGAAGAAGTTGTATGTCAAATTTTCTAAGTGTGAATTTTGGTTGATTATGTGGCATTCCTAGGCCATGTGGTGTTTTTGGATGGGATCAATGTAGATCCGAAGAAGGTGGAGGCGGTGCAGAGTTTGCCCAGACCGTCTTCAGCTACTAAGATCCGCATTTTCCTCGGTTTGGCTGGGTATTATCGCCGTTTTGTGGAGGGATTTTCATCCATTGCAGCGCCCATGACCAGACTGACCCACAAGGGTGCCCCTTTTATGTGGACTGAGGAGTGTAAGGAGAGCTTTCAGAAGCTCAAGACAGCCCTGACTACAGATCATGTGTTGGTATTGCCTTCCGGTTCCGGGTCCTATAGAGCCTATTGTGATGCTTCGAGGATTGGCCTGGGAGCGGTGTTGATGCAGGACGGTAGGGTGATTGCCTACGCGTCCAGACAATTGAAGGTGCATGAGAAAAACTACCCTGCTCAGGATCTCGAGTTGGCAGCGATTGTTCATGCCCTGAAGATATGGCGTCATTATTTATATGGTGTTCCCTGTGAGATATTCAAGGATCACCAGAGTTTGCAGCACATATTATGGCCGAAGGATCACAATTTGCGCCAGTGTAGGTGGTTGGAGTTACTCAAGGATTATGACAACACTATACTATACCACGCGGGGAAGGCCAATGTGGTGGCCAACGCCTTGAGTCGCCGGGCGGAGAGTTTAGGGAGTTTGGAATATCTTCATGCAGATGAGAGGCCTCTAGCCTTGGATGTCCAGTCCTTAGCCAGTCAGTTCGTGAGACTAGATATTTCTGAGCCTCACCGAGTATTTTCTTGTGTTGTTGCTCGGTATTCTCTTTATGACCGCATTCGGGAGCGCCAATATGATGATCCCAACCTTCTGGCTCTTCAGGATAGGGTTCTGCAGGGTGATGCCAGGTATGTGACCATAGGTGATGACGGTGTGATGAGGATGCTGGGCCGGATTTGTGTCCCAATGTGGATGGGCTTCGGGAGTTGATTCTTGAGGAGGCCCATAGTTCGCGGTATGTCGTCCATACGGGTATCACGAAGATGTACCAGGATCTTAGACGACACTATTGGTGGCGAAGGATGAAGAAGGATATAGTGGAGTTTGTAGCCAAGTGTCTCGACTGTCAGCAAGTGAAATGTGAGCATCAGAGATCGGGAGGGCTACTTCAGCAGATGCCCATTCCTGAGTGGAAGTGGGAGCGCATTACCATGGATTTTGTGGTTGGGTTGCCTCGGACTTTGTGGAAGGTTGACGCGGTTTGGGTCATTGTGGATAGGTTGACCAAATTGGCGCATTTCATTCCAGTAGATGCCACTTATACTTCTGAGAGGTTGGCCCAGATCTACATTCGGGAGATAGTCCGGTTGCACGGTGTGCCGGTGTCCATTATATCAGATCGAGGTATTCAGTTCACCTCGCACTTCTGGAGAGCATTGCATAGTGATTTGGGTACCCGGATAGATCTCAGCACAACATTTCACCATCAGGCTGATGGTCAGTCGGAGCAGACAGTTTAGATATTGGAGGACATGCTCAAGGCATATGTGATTGACTTCGGAGGTTAGTGGGACCAGTTCTTTCCTTTGGCCGAGTTTGCCTACAATAATAGTTATCAGTCCAGCATTGAGATGGCTCCATTTGAGGCTTTGTATGGTCGGCGATGTCGTTCTCCTATCGGGTGGTTTGAGCCTGGCGAAGCTAAGTTATATGGCACCGACCTGGTGAAGGATGCCTTGGATAAGGTGAGGTTGATTCAGGAGAGGCTGCGCACAGCCCAGTCCAGACAGAAGAGTTACGCGGATCAGAAGGCGTGTGATGTATCATTTATGGAGGGAGATAAGGTCTTGTTGAAAGTCTCGCCGATGAAGGGTATTATGAGGTTCGAGATGAAGGTCAAGCTGAGCCCAAGGTTCATTGGCCCTTTTGAGGTTTTGCAGCGGGTTGGGAAGGTTGCTTATGAGTTGGCATTGCCTCCAAATTTAGCAGGAGTTCATCTGGTATTCCACGTTTCCATGCTCCGAAAGTATCACGGTGATCCGACTCATGTTTTGGATTTCAACTCAGTCCAGTTGGACAAGGATCTATCATATGTTGAGGAGCCTGTAGCTATATTGGACAGGCAGGTCAGAAAGCTCAAATCGAAGAATATTGCCTCAGTCAAGGTTCAGTGGAGGGGTCATCCGGTTGAGGAGGCGACTTGGGAGACCAAGCGGGATATGCATAGCCAGTACCCTCATCTTTTCACAATTTCAGGAATGTTTCTATACTCGTTCGAGGACGAACGATTTTCTTAAGAGGGGGAGGATGTAACGACCCGGTCGGTCGTTTTTAGAGTTAGCGCCCCGATCCCCTAATAAGTGCTTCTCCCATGTCTATTTGTGTTATTGGAACTTGTCGGAGCATTGAGTGGTGAAATTCAAAGTGATTTTGGACACATAGTTCTTTAATGTGAATATTAGTTTTAGAAATCAGACCGTAGCTAGAACTGTGTGAATATGAATCCAGAATGGGATTATGTCGACTCTGTTAGCTCCGTTGGGTGATTTCAGTGTTAGGAGCGAGTTCGGAATGTGTTTTCGAGGTTAGTTGTAGATTTAGGATCGAATTGGCGAAAGTTAGAATTTCGACGATTTCGGCCGATAGGTGAAGTTTTGATATCAGACTCGGAATGGAATTCCGAAAGCGACATCAGGTCGGAAATGCCATTTGTGACCTGTGTGCAAAATTTGAGGTCATTCGGACGAGTTTAGACGTGATTCGACATCAGATGTGGATTTTAGAAATTTCATAAGTTCTTAGGCTTGAATCTATGCATATTTAATGATTTTTATGTTATGATACATGTTTTTAAGGCTCGACCAAGTTTGAATGAGGTTTAGGATTGATTGGTAGTTTTGGTTGAGGTCCCGGGGGCCTCGGGTGTGTTTCGGGTGTTCAAACGGGCATATTTTTTGCCTAGTCTTCAACTGTTTTTCTGGGTTTTAGAGCAGCAGGTAATCATTCAGTGCGATCGCGCATTTTGGGCCGCGATCGCGTAGAAAGCGTTTGGGCCCAACTATTTTTGGTCAGTGCGATCACAACAGGGGGGTCGTGACCGCATAAGGTAATTGGGTCGGGCGGGGGGAGTTTTGCTCTATGCGTTCGCGTGGGCCTAGCTGCGAACGCATAGGGTCCAGTCCGGTGTGCTCTGCGATTGCAAGTGCTATTGTGCGACCGCACAATGTCCATTTGAAGGGGGTGAGGCTTACTCTGTGCGATCTCATCCATATGTCCGCGATCGCACTTCACAATTTAGGCCTGGGCAGAATATTAAAACTCATTTCGAGGGTTTAAGCCTATTTTCACCATTTTCGAATTTTGGAGCTTAGGAAGGGCGATTTTTGAAGACTTTTGCACCTGGGTGACTTGGGTAAGTGATTCTAACCTACTTAGATCAATTTCCATGATTCCTAATTTAAATCTGGTCCTTAGAATTCGAATTTTTGTGGAAGATTTGGGAAATTTTTTATAAACTTCATAGACCAAATTATTGAGTTTTGATTGGGTTTTCGACCTCCGATTTGAGAGATTTTCATATGTTTAGACTCGTGAGTGAATGGGTGTCCGGAAAATATAAATTTTACCCGATTCCGAGCGTGTGCCCGGGGGACTTTTTGGGAGAATTTCCTAATTTCGTGTATTAGCTTCGAATTAATTAGCTTTGGGCACCCGGAGTCGAATACTCGTGGAAAGAGCGTGGTATTGAGTTGATTAGCACATCCAAGGTAAGTGGCTTGCCTAACTCTGTGTTGGGGACTTCCTTTTAGGCATTTTTTATACTGATTTTTGTTACATGGACGTCGTGTACGTGAGGTGGCGAGTACGTACACGGGTCATAGCTGCTAAATTTCACTTTTTCCTTCCATGACATCACTCATTTTCATTCATTTATTATTGTTCCCTATCTTCACTGAGTAGTTAGCTTAAGAATAAGCATGCCTACCTGTCCTTACTTGATTTCCTCTTAATTGCTACTAGTTGCACCATGCTTAGGTAGTTTTACTGTATTCTTTCCTGTTGATTTTTCTGAACTATTTAATTAAGCCGTATCCGACATACTTCTGCATTGCATATTTGAATTGGGACTAGGGACCGAGATCTGGGAGCTTTGCCCCTGTACCGCATTGCGTATTTAAATTGGGACTACGGATCGAGATCCGGGAGCTTTCCCTCTGTAGTGCATTGCATATTTAAATTGGGACTACGAACTGAGATCTGGGATCTTTCCCCCTGTACTGCATAGCATATTTAAATTGGGACTACGGACTGAGACCCGAAAGTTTTCCCCTTGTACGGCATTGCATGTTTGCTGTTGGGATATATGTTGTGCTGAGCCGAGGACTCTTTTTCTGGTATTAATTCTTTCAGTTCCATTAATTTTGTTTATCAATAGTTATCTATATTTCACTGTTTAGATTTATAACTGTCTTGTTTTAAAACTCAGTAGGGCCTCAACCTGACCTCGTCACTACTTGATTGGGGTTAGGCTTGGCACTTACTGAGTATCGAATGTGGAGTACTCACGCCTTTCCTGTGCATGTTTTCCCCATATGCAGATCCAAGTACCAGTGCGTCGTACAGTGGCTAGGCGTATCTCAGTAGCTGTTTAGGAGACCGCGAGGTAATTCTGCCGCGTCCGCAGGATCTCACGAGTCTCCTTCCTACTCTAGTATAGTTATAGAAGATATATATATATAGATACATTTTCCTTGCTCCTTTGTATAGAGCTACAGTAGTTCAGAGTTTGTGACTTTGTGATGTTCCGGGTTTTGGGAAAGTAAAAGCTGTAAATGCCGAGCGGCTAAATTTTATATTATTGCTTCTTCTTTATTGTTTCTATTATTGTTTTGTCTTATTTTCCGCAAATTTTAGGCTTACCTAGTCGTAGAGACTAGGTGCCCATCATGAAATCATTCAGAGGGTAACTCGGGTCGTGACAATATTCCATTCCTTGAAAGCTTGTGAATACTAGAGCCAGTGAAACGGTAGCTGTTAAAGCATAAACTGCTCGTTTTTCCCTCCCCACGAGTATAGCATGATGAGCCCAAGTTACGGCAGCTCCGAATGAAAAGGGAATAAGGGTATTAAAAAAGGGATTTCCCAAGGATCTAAAACCGCAATCTCATTTAGGGGCCGTCTTGTCCTCTCTTTTTTTCCTCCCTTTATCATCTAGTCGATCTTATGGCTAATTATACATTGCCCTTCCTCCCCTTCCCCTCAAATTGTTTTTTTTCCCCTAAATCTAAACACAATGATTTTCTCTTCCAAACTAAACGAAACTGCATATTATTATTATTTTTATAACAGAATAAAAGCCAATGAGCTTACAAAACCAAATTCAACCTGGAATTTTCTCAAAATTAATTTACTACTTTCTCAGCCATCTTTTTAGTGTTTAATAAGCAAAATACATGAAGAAAGATTTTTCTGTTAGACAGTTAATTGGCAACGAACATGTTTAGAGTTAGAGATGGATAATATCTTTTTACCCTTAATTAGAGATAACTAGAAGTTCCGGGGTCCTAAGAATTAAAAAGAAATCCGGTAATGAACATTTCCCTTAAATTAGCACTACATAATACAAATCTGAATTAGTTTAAACGATCATGTTGTCGTGTCACTGGTTGTGTAATCAGGGGCGGACCTACGTTGTAGGTTGAGGGGTCACGGGACCCCGTTAGCCTCGACAGAAATTCTATATATGTATTTTATATATGTTTGTACATACAGCTGGGACCCCTTAGATATTTTTCTTGTGCGCCCAAATAGAAAAAAGGAGACGGAAAGAATGGTTATGGGGTAACACTTTAGATTCCTCTTTTTGCATGAGGACGTGGGTTCGAGACTTGCTCAAGCCTTTTTACCTTCTTATTCCCATTTTATACACTAATTCTCTTTCTATTTTGAATTACTGTACTAAAGAACTTTTTTATATATTTTTTTTATTGAATCCAATTATAGTTTAGTATTACTTAATTAATTTTATTCTCTTCAAATTCCTCCCTTAAAATTAAAAAGCATCAAATTGCAATTTATTGCTCCATAAATAGAAAAATACAATTATTTTGCCACCACCTTCTTCTTTTTTTAAGAAGAAGGATGTGACATTATTTATTACTTTTATATTTTATTGAATTCAAATGTAGTTAGTATTCATGCATAATAGTCAAGTTAATTAAATTTTTTTTTCAAATTCCTCCCTTTAAATTAAAAGCTTCAAATAACAAATTATCGCTCCACAAATAAAAAAAATACAGATCATTCTGCCACAACTTTCTTTAACAATCATTTTGACACGGTAGCGGATATCCATAAACTCCGACACGGTAATTGAAACTAAGAGTTTGAGACTCCTTTTTAGTTCTTTGACTATTGATATGCCCTTAATCTTGATTTCTTTCGTTAATTTATGAAGTTTGATCACTGACCCTTTTTTTATTTGAGAAAAAAATCAAAAATTTAAATCTTGAAACAGGTTTAAATGAAACACTTTTACTTCCCGTAGCACTCATTTTGCGAAAAAGTCTCCATCTTTCGGTGCTTTCTCCTTTTTAGAATTTCTTTTTGTTTATACTTGGATGATTAGTCATCATACTTGTTAAGATTTCAAAGAGTTGCACATCAATTTTTATTGCTAGTAATGAGTATATAATTGTGCTCCGGCTGTGCTAAAATTCTGGGTCCGCCTCTGTGTGTAACAATAAACTTCCTATTACTTAAAGATGTTTTCTATTCCTTAGATCTTAAAAAAGTAAGTTTTCTTTCTGATTTTTAAGAATGATTTGTAATAAAAATGAACATAAAAAAAAACTTATTTCAATAAGTCTAAAATCTAAAATTATAAAGCAATTGTTTCCCTTTGTCGTTTTTATGTGTAACTTGTTTTGGTCATCCATTTGGGATCTAATTTTTTTTCCCTTTCACTAAAGACATTTACAACTAAATTATAGTAGCAGAACTTAAACATTTGCAAGAAATGATAAGTGATGAAAAATTGTTCGTGAAAAGATGGAACCGATTATAAACAATTCTAAGGTCAAACATTATCTTTTATTTATTAACACTAAATCCACTATCATAAATCGTGCCATGCACGATATACAAAGGGAATTATTGTATCCTAAAACAAAAATTGAAAGAAAAAACAAAAGAATAGAAAAAATTCTTAAACAGTTACCATGCAACGTAACTGACAAACCTAGCCCAAAAACTAGCAATATAAAGAAATTTAAGAAAAGAAATCGAGTGCGTAACACCAATAATATTATATTACCTATATGAAGAAACATAAATTCATTTTAATTACGAGGACGAGTGTGCTCCGTTGTAGAAGTTCCGGTGGCAACTCTTGCAACATCCATGGCAGTTGCTTCGGGCTTTTTCTTGCTATACAATGTGAAATATGCAAGCGTCATTGCCACGGCGAAGCCGCCTATAGCGGCTTTCGCCGGGCAAAACGGCATCTTACGTGTCTGGTTAAGTACTTCAGTGTTCATGTGCGTTGCTGAAGGCAACTTTGGAGACGTCTGGTTGCCGGCGGTAGCCGCCCCAGAAACTTGTTGCCCCATTGGCGACGCCGCCGCCACCCCGGCCGCCTTAATGGTGGTATGTGGCTGCCCCGGTGGTGGTGCTGCCCTTACTCCGGCTGACTTCACGTTTCCTTGTCCAACCATTTTTGTTTTCTTTTTTAACAAGTGTTGAAATTAAAATGATTTTTTGTTTGTAATGACTTTTGGATGTAATTAGGAGTTTAAGTAGTGGAGAAATGAGAGGGTAAAGTTTGACAAGTGGTAGACAGATATTGAAAGGAGAAATGGTTAATGGATTTGTGAGGATTAATCCTTTTGTGAGAGAGCATTAAAACAGGATTTGTTTGAGACTTTTGGCCTAACCGTTTTCCTAGTGCTCTAGTGGTTTTCAACTTGAAAAGACCCCAAAAAAGGAAAATGATACTCCATTACTAATTATTTTATACGAAATTATATATATATATATTTATATTTTAGCTATCGAATACTAAATCTAACGGTCTTAATTATTATTTGTTCCGATGGGAGTTTTTAACAAAACAAGTGTGGATTTGATTCTCACTATTATTCTTCCTTTCCTCTCCTCTCCTCTCCTCATCTCATCCCCTTCTGCTTCCCCTCCCCCCTATGGAATAGAAACAATTTTTTGCTTGGAAAAAAATTTGCATTCCAAATTATCAATCGCTATTATTTAGGGTTGTTAATATAACAATATTTATAAAGCAATTACAAATAGCCACAACTTCAAAAAAAAAAATGGTAGATACTCACTTTTTCTTTATGTTTGGAGGTTCGTTCTAGTCTGTTCATCTCAAAATTTATATCATATTCGAGACTAAAACAAACATATGGCGACCTCATCTTAAGATAAGATATAAATAACAAGAATTTAATTTCAAATAGTCTCGGACATTAATTTTCCTTCGAATATGTGCCTAATTTGAGGCGGTTAACTCTAAGGCCTCATTTGTTTGCACTTAATGGAGGTCTGAATCTTAATCATTCAGATCTCAGATATTAAGTTTTGTTTTTAAAGTCTGAATCTTAATTATTCAGATCTTAATCATAAAGTGTGTTTTTTTTTTACTTCACAACCACTTAATGGGTCTGAATAGTTCGGTATGATTAAGATCCATAGCAGAGACTTAATTTCATTAAGATGCTATCAGAGATTCATTATTAACTACCGCCACCGCCTACCATTATCAACTACCACCACCACCACCATACTCAACCATCACCACAACCCCACCACCACCATCACCACCCCCACCACCACCACCCACTATCCCTACCACTCCGACAACCATTTATCATTCTCAGCCGCAATCAACACTCATCCACCTCAACTACCACAACTGACCACTCAATCGCCACCAACAACCACAACCGACACTACCTATTATTATAACTTACCACCACCCACCTATCACCTTTCTTAGTCACAACTACTACTACCACCCGCCTTTATTAACTATCACCACCCACCACCACCATCCTCAATCATAAACGGCACCACTACCAATCACTACTAGCTACTAGCATGAACCACCATCATTAACCAAAACTATCATCAACCACTGTCTCTATCACCCGTTAGCCATCACCACCAACAACTATCATATTTTAAATAACTATATAGTTTATTGATAGAATATTAAATTAGTTAGTATTTCATTTGAATTTTATGTTTATTAATTTTCAAATAAAGATAAATTTTATACATTCAGATGTTAAAAATCAAACAGTCTTAATTATTTCTATTAATATCTTAATACACATCTTAATATATTCAGATGTGTATTCAAATTCAGACGTCTTAATCTTAATACACATCTTGATATTCAGATGTGTATTCAGATTCAGACGTCTTAATCTTAATAAAAACAAATGAGGCCTAAAAATCTTGTAAATAGGGGTCCTAAAACTGACTATTTGTGCACTTTGCCCACTTCTTTGTCGGGCAAGTCATACATTTAGCCAGTCAGAAAAAAATAATTACACCGCTAGTCAAATATATAAAAAATATATAATTAATATATAAAAAAAATACATTTTACCTGCTATTATTTTTAGAAGCGGCTATACTGTGTAGTATAGCTGCTTAAATAGGCCCATCTAATGGGACCAAAAACTCAGCCCTTAAACAGGCCCATCTAAGGGGCCCATCAAGCCATTGGACGTAATTATTTCAGGCCCGAAACTGAACATTATCTGATTTTGCTCCCTTCTTCTTCTTCTTCTTAAAAGCTCCACAGGATTTTTTTGGCTCCTTTTTATTTTTAATGAAATCTTCATCTAAATGATTTAAGGTAATATCCAATCTTTTCCGTAATGCTATTACAAGATTTTTCAGATTTTAGTATCTTTTGCTATATTTACCTTTTTGTAAAGCCATTTTTGTAGCTATAATTTAATTGGGATTATAACTATTTTCAGCTGCTTTTCAGACGTTTGGTTAAATTTAGCTCATGGGTTTTTCTGTTCTTGATTGAAATTTCAGTTTAGTATGAAAATGAAAGTTCATTTTGTGTATTAAAATGGAGAATCTATGTTGACTACTATTTGATTTCTGGTTTATAAATTCTAATGAAATTAAATGACTACTGTGATGAATGCACCGATTATATTCCCTTTTTATAATGTTAAAATATCTGAATGAGAGTGTGACCAGTGTTGTCAAAGGCGAAAAAAAGGCAAAAAAGCTCTAAAATTTGTTGGGAGCTTTAAGCGCAAAGCTAAAATAAAGCGTGAGCTTTAACGAAGAAAGGTGCAAATGGAGAAAATGTACAAATATGTATGTTTAGTACAAGACTAATAATTATAAGCAAGAATAAAAAATACACAGACAAGGGAATTGAATTTTTTTTTACGATAAAGTGAAATATCAATTGTTTAGTGTACCTCTTCAAGATTACACTCATTGGCAAGGAAAAGTATGTGTTAGAGAACGACCCTGAAGTGCCCGCTAAGCGAAGCAAAGCGCTCAACATGTTTTGTGCCTCGATTCCGGGCTTAAGCGCGCTTTAAGCACGCCTCTGACAACACTGATTGTGACTAATATTTTTGCTCAATTTGATGCCTTTTTTTTTCCCCTTAACACTTGTATCCTTTGTGTTTTCTGGACAGTTTTCTCTAATTGGTGCTATATATACTACATTTGATTTTATTATCCATACAAGTGTAAGGTGTGAGCCCAACTAGTTCTCTTATTGCAGGAATGGATTGTGGCTGTCTACACTTCCAACTCAGTACCACAGTTTTAGTACATAGCAAAGGGAGAATTCAACCACCTAAAGTCAGAATTTTGAGATGCAATCCCCAGTATAATCTAAGTTCACTTGATTCTTTGCAGGTTTGCCAACTCTAACTCGCATTAGTTTCCTAGCATAAACTATCTTTTCACATTACATAACAGCCTCGTTTGTTCTAATATTTTTTGGCTGCTATAGTAAAGTCCTTTTATAGAGGACATATATTATAACATAACATAAAAATTGGTTCCGAGAAAAACTTGGCTTTTATAGTGAATGACTGTTATATAGAGATGTTGTTATAGAGAGGTTTGAGTGTATATCTGCTGAGTGGATAGTGAGGATTAATGCAGCTGATCCCAACTAGCTTAGGATTGAGGTGTAGTTCTTGTCATTATTATATTCGATGTAGATAAACTGCTCGTTCTCCTAGGGGCAATGTTTTATTTGGTATGTCCTGTAATTTGATGTCCCGACAAACAGAATGGGTACACTTGTTTTTCTGAAAGACTACTCAGCAGTACATACATTTGTTTTATGATAAGTCTTCTACTTCTAGGCCCCAACCTTCTTTGAAGGGAAGGAGGCACAGAAAAGCCCTCTTTAAATGTAACGTGAGTAGGTGTAGTAAAATAGAATGTTATACCTTTCTTTTGTAGGCAATATGCAATGAGGTTGTAATGCTAATGGAGTTAATTCAGCTGTGCAGCTCCGCTGTGTGCTTTGGTTAATATTAGTATTCTTGTGGGTTTACCAAATTGTTATCTTATAACTTCATTCTCCCTACAAAAATGAGTTTATCCTCTATTCTGTCTATTTCATTCTGATAACCACACTATTTTATCCTACTATATTTTCTTTTGGATCGAAGAGCCTTTAGTAGTTGTTTAGGTAGGTGATGATAGCAACTTCGTATCTATTAGTGCGCGCGAAGCCTTGTACTCCCTCCGCTTCATTAAAAAAGGAAGTCTTTTACTCTCTGCGTTTCATCTTATATGGTGGTAATCGGTTAGGCATGAAGTTTAAGAAAAAGTCAAAGACTTTTGCGAGTTGCGACACACCAAAAGTACCTTAGAACTTGTGATCCTAAACATGTGATGACATTTCTGTGACTATAAATGTATGTTATTAAGGGTAAAATGAAAATTTTAAAGTTAAATAATTTTCAAATATAGAAAGGTATCTTTCTTTTTTTGAAAAGATTAAAAAAGAAAGAGTGCCATAGAAAATGGAACATAGGAGACTTCATGAAAAAAAGGGAGCAGCAGAGTAATTATTGATGAAGTACTTTTTTTTTATCAAAGGAGCAAAGTAATTATCACACCTTATTCTTTTGGTTCGAGATTGTTCGAGCTAGAAACGTTTTTCTTTCTATTTCAGAACAGCCACTAAATACCTTCTTATGTTCATAGTTTTATGGTTTAGAAGTTATAATTTAGCAGTAACAGGGAAAGTGTGGTGACCAAAAGAGTTGACTATGAATCCATAATGGGGTGTAGTAACAAATGTTGTTGTCAAAGAGCATCCTTCATAGACATTGTCGATTGGCTTTTATTGGTTTTTCCATCTGTGCTTTAGCTTTCATGTAACTCTACTAGGTGATATTGATACATGGATCTGTCACTTGGATCCTTTCCTTTTCTCTGATAAAACTAGCCTGTTAGTGAGTACGATTGCCTTAGTTATGTCAAACCATGGATCTTTGCTTCTGCAACTATTGGAGAGAAAAGATTTGCTTATGAGTTGAATTTACTCATCCACATCTTATTTATTTTTGTAATAAAACTCGTGTCTGAACCTCTTGCAGCAAAGTTGCAGTGGGGTGGCAGTTCAATTGAAGTTTAGAGGTCCATCAGAGAAGTTATGTCCTGTCCGAGCCGCTGTTATCAGATGCGATCATCCGCAAAATGCAGATTTGCCTCGTTACTATTCAAGGAAGGAGAAGAAGCCCTTCCCAATACCTATTGTGGAGCTACGGAGAGCTGCGAGGGAGAGAATGAAAAATCGACTACCTAAAAGACGTGTGCCTCCACCAAAAATCGGATTGGTCATCAAAAGCCTAGTTCCTCTCGCGTACAATGTGTTTAACGCACGGATAACAGTGATTAACAATCTCAAGCGGCTCTTGAAAGTGGTACCTGTTAATGGTTGCAAGTAATTTTCTTCCTGATCCACTTATTAGTATAAGATTAGTGTTTCAAAAGGCACTGCGCCTCAAAGGAACTTTTTCCATTGCCCTAAGCTTTATTTTAAAAAAAGAGGGGGAGGGGGGGGACAACCTAGTGCACAATGCATCCCGTGTTCACGTAGGGTTTGGGGAAGGGCCGCACCCCAAGGGGGTGTGATGTAGGCAGCCTACCCTAACACAAGCATCAGTGGCTGATTCCACGGCTCGAGCCTGTGAGGCAGTGACCTATAGGTCACATGGAGACAACTTGACCTGTGCCCTAAGCTTTATAAGCAAACTGCAAAATGTTGCACTTGACTCCTGCATTTTGTTCCTTTTTGCATAGGCAAATGCTACTTTAGCTCTTAACTTGAGAGTGTCATGATCTTTATTTCTAGGAGATGTTTTTAAGTTTTACTGCATAGTTATGTCTCCGTCGAAATCATTAATGTTTTGAATTTACATGTTGTGCCAATTCTGCAGGTGGTGTAACGAAATCCATGTGGGACCTGTTGGGCATCCTTTCAAGTCATGTAGAGGATCACAAGCTTCAAAACGCAAAGGACATCATGAGTGGGGAAAGACAGTTCTTGAAGACATAATGGTGCCACTTGAATCCTACCATTTATATGATCGCCTAGGGAAACGAATTTCACATGAGGAGAGATTTTCTATCCCTCGAATCCCTGCAGTCGTGGAGCTTTGTATCCAAGCAGGTGTTGATATACCTGAATATCCAACCAAGAGGAGAAGAAAACCAATCATATGGACCGGAAAAAATGAATTCGTTGATGCAGATGAAAGTGAATTGCCTGATCCCGAGCCAGAATCTCCAGTGCCTCCAGTTTTAACTGAGATACCCGATGCAGAGGTAGAACCACCGTCGAGTGCAGAAGAAAAGGTGTTGCTCGCTGAAGAAACACTCGAAGCGTGGGAAAAAATGAGAGTAGGAGCGAATAGGCTGATGAAGATGTATCCGGTGAGAGTTTGCGGGTACTGTCCAGAGGTGCATGTTGGTCCAAGCGGACACAAAGCACAAAACTGTGGAGCTCATAAGCACCAACAACGAAACGGACAACACGGTTGGCAGACAGCAGTGCTAGATGACTTAATACCACCAAGATATGTGTGGCACGTTCCCGATGTAACTCAATCGTTGCAACGAGAGCTTCGGAGCTTCTACGGGCAAGCTCCTGCAGTGGTGGAAATATGTGTACAGGCTGGTGCTGAAGTCCCTGAGCAATACAAGCCAACTATGAGGTTTGATGTGGGGATTCCTAGCAGCATCAAAGAGGCAGAAATGGTTGTTTAGAACTGGTAATGGTTTCATTTCTTTGCTCATCCCAATTGTAAAGAATGACTTGTAAAAGTGTGAAATTGATCGAACTATAACACTTACTTGCTGAGTTCTTGCTGTATAATTAATTCATTGACAGAGCATAAAGCTGGAGCGATTTCCGCAGCCATTATATAATGTATTTTTTTTTTTCTGCGCGTCTGTGACAATGATTGACTTCTTGTAGAGGAAATAATGGATGAGGCACCACCAAAGTCATTAGCTCAAAAAATGACTAAATTATAAGGTGAAAATAACAAAGCTAGCCAGTTTTCGAAGTGATAGACTGAAAAATAGCCGGTGTTTGATTGAAACACGAAAAGTTTCAACATAATATGCTAGATTTTGGAGCTCCTGCATATACTTCCAGTATATTATGTTGGAGCTCCAGCGTATTATGCTGGAATATTTTCGAATTAGTGTTTTGGTTCAGATTTTATTTTTGCATGAATAAGTAGCTAAATTTTGATGACTTTTGAGGGGAACAGTATTCACTTTATTATATAGAATTAATACTCGGGTCATGTTGTTGGTAAATTTGAGTCACTTATCATTTGACTGAATTAGCATATGGACTTTTGGAAACTCTTAAATAGTCAACAAATATCCTACTGAATATACTCCAGAAAAAAAAGGGAGAACAAAATAGGGCAAAAGGAAAAAAGATTCCATTGCCGGGACTTGAACCCGGGTCTCTCGGGTGAGAGCCGAGTATCCTAACCACCTAGACTACAACGGATTTGTTATTTCAGTGATCCAATATTAATACTTAAAACTAGAAATTGGTGTCATTAGAGGTGCGCAAACCGAACCGAAAAAGCCAAGCAAAGCAAAATCGATTAAAAAAACCTATTAGATTTGTTTAATTTGTTTTGGTATTGTGTAAAAAAAACTCGAGCCAAACCGATATATAAATTATAATTGTAAGACTTTTCATAAAAAAAAATTAAAACGTCTAGAAATATTTGCGATTCTCTTAAGAAATGTTTATTTAGTTAAATATGAAGTGGTCTATTTTTATTAACTTTAGATAATGTGTTATATGGTCACTTTCTTATCAAGTGTTAGTGAAATACGTCAATCTCTTTGTTCTTCCATATTCATCTTCAAATGAACTTGACAAATACATTACATATTGAATTTTGTCCCAAAGTAGATAAGTTTACTTCACACAAACAGTACAATTAGGGTTGTCAATGGATATTTAAGAACCGACTAGATCGATCGAACTGTACCGTACCAATTTAATTTTTAGGTTTCTTTCGATAAAACTGTAGGTTTTTATGTAAATATATAATCGTACCGATAATTAGGGTAGGTTTTTTATTTTATGAAAATAAATCGAAAAAATACCGAACCATACCGAATAAATTTATATGTGAAAATATATTTATGTATTATGTTTGAAAATAATAAAACGTTATTTTTTCTTAGGCTTTCGAACTATGAAAATAGTTACAAGTCAACAAATAATTAAACTCAAAATCCTAATTCCCAAACTTACTATGCCACTCTTATCGAAATTAATTTATTTTCCAAATATTCACTAGCAAGACACAAGGTATTTTAGCGATTATGAGTAGCAAACTACAATTTATTGAATATGTTTCCTTTCATATGATTCAAATTTATCTTTCTGAATATTTAATCTATTCTTGAATCTCAACTTCGTTAATATCTTTTCACTCGTTTGGTTTATATCTTTTCTTTTTTTTTTGTATTTGCTTAGTTTCTTTTACGCTGCTATAGAATAGTCGATGGATCTATATTTTGGGAATATACCTTCCTTTGCCAAGTGTGTTTTTTTGCTGGGAGGAGAGTTAATTTTTCTCATAACCAAGAAATTCCCGAGTATCCAATTAGTGCAAAAACTCAAAACTCAGTGAATAATAGGCTCGTCCCCTCGAACCTTCTCTAGTTAAATACTAGCCTTTTATTTGTGGCAAAATCAAACTGAGTGACTTGCGCCTAACCTACATATCACACGTTATGCTTTTATGATTGAACCATACCCCTAGGAGTGTACTGCAGGTACAAATAAAGATGTTTCTTTAATTTAAAAAATGGTGGTGCCTAACCAGTTTGTGCACATCTCAATTTCTTGACTGATGTACCGAGTACTTGTTACCTCCCACCAGAAAATATAGCTAGTAACTTCATCCATCAAAAGTTGGAAAAGAAAGCCAAATTTCTCAGTAAGGAACAATGGATAATCCAAAGAAGATCATCTGGATGCAGATTAAGCAAAATATAGGGCAACATAACAGGAATAACAGACTTATGTAATTCAACTCTGCTGTCAAAGGCTCAAAGCCAATCCAGCAGCAGTTGTCTTCTACAATCTTTGTTTTATCAGTGCAAATCAAAACACTCAAGCCATCTCAATATGAGATTTTAACGCGCAACTATAATCATGTCATATCGAAGTACCGTAATAATATCTTGACTATAGCAACAATTTATGCTGCAGAGACACAACTAGTTCTTGGTACCGATGTCCTTAACGGCATTAATCTGCTCTTCGCCCATTGCAGACATAACAGACACCACAAGATCCTTTCCTTCCTGAAACCCATCTTTAACCTACGAAACACAAACCGGAAACACTCATGTTTAGTATGACAAAATTCATTTCCCATGGAAAATCATAGAAAACGTTTTCGTGATGTAATTAATGAGTGGAAAGTATTTATATATATTTATATATAATTAATATTAATATTAGCAAATCGGATTGTTTTTGACAAAATATTTGTGTACCAAAATTTAATAATAATATTGCAAGTGTTAGTAAGGAGCAACTGACAAAAGCAGGTTGCTCAGATGGTCGGCCCCCCCAACCTACAACTAGGGATGGCAAACGGGGCGGTGCAGGTTTAAGACTATGCAGGGCGGTGTGGGTTTAAATCTATGCGAGCCGGGGCAGGTTTAAATACCTTTTCATAAAAATTGATGCGGGGTGGATTGCGGGTTTATGCAGATTTATGCGAGTTTAAGTAAGTTTTCTTCTTATTCTTCATAAGTTCGATAATAACTGCAAGTTATGATTTTATAGACTTTTGTTTTGGAAAGACAAATATAATACTCCGTGCTTAATATTTTTTTTATCAAAGTTAACCTTTCTTTTACTTTTCTGTTGAACTTCCTTCAGAGTCAAAACAATGACTCAAACAAATTAGTTTTATTATTGGGTTATACACAAGTCATTAAGGAGTATTAGAAATCGTACTATAGGAATGTAAATACTATTTTACAATGAATATTAAATTAATACATAAGGGGTCATTTGCGTTTTTCACAATGAGCAACAAATATATATATTTTTTTTGAAATTGTAGAATTCAGTACATAAGCAACAAAAAAAACTTTCAATTTTTTTGGTTGATTAAATTGAAAATTTCAGTCAAACTATAAACAAGAAATAAGCAAACAAAATGGAAAATGAGAAAATACTTATGCAGGGCGGGGCGGGTGGACGCGGGTGTGTGTGTGGGGCGGGTGGACGCGGGTGAAAATGCTATGCAGGGCGGGGCGGGTTAAAATGTTCGCGGGTTTATGCGATTTGCCCCGCAACCGCACCGCACCACTTGCCATCCCTACCTATAACCTCAGGGTCGTGGGTTCCGGCCACCAAAGGATAGCTCCAACAAAGGGGATCAAAAGGGAAGGGAACCAAAATAAATAAATAAATAAATAAATGGTTGGAGCAACTAATAAGCTGAAAAAAATAAGCTAATATAGTTGTAAGGAAAATAATTTTCGATGTCATGTTCCCCTTTTGTACTGTATAAAAAGATATATCAGAAGAAACATTCTTTGACGTATCGTCTAAAGTTGATACCTGCTTCAGCAGAGCTTCATCGGTGGGAAGCCGGAGGTCATCCTTGGTGTTTCCACTTTCAGTAAGAAGGGAGACCTAAGACAATGAAACGAATCAAAATACGTTGAGGTCACTGAAGAAAGAATCAGCGAACGAAACTCAACCTTTGCAAACAGAACTTCATGGATTAAATCATAAAAATTGAATAAATTGTATCACAGAAACTTGGCAAACACCTAAGTTATTTTCCACTATTGACTTCCCGTCCATTACTCAATTTGGTCTTACTAACACCTAAAGAGTATCAGTGACTGATCCCCACTTCACATAAGTGGTAAAAGAAAACTTACAAAACCATCTTCGGAGATGTCAATCAGCTGATAGTCTGTACGATTGACATGTGGCACCTGAGAAGAACGTGTACAAAACAGGAAAAAATCAAACTTCCTTTGCTGGTAGACCAAACAATACAATAGTAGAGACAAAAAAGAGGAGAAAGAAACACTTCGTTACATCACAGTTGTGGGAAGAAGGAACGATATCTTCAAGTTTCTTTCCATTGAAAATGTCAATTGCCACAAAGTGACATTTAGCATGTCCGTGCTTGCCAGTTTTTGAAGTGGAGACCTCAACAACCTGCTCAAGATTACCATAATATAATTCAACAACCTTCTTTGAACAGCCATGTTTCAAAAAGTAGACCAGTAAATGAATATACCAGGTAGCAACAAGACCAAAGAAAATAATGGAAACTCAGTATTTTGGCTGACACAACAGTCACACTGAACTAGAACCTATACTGGCCTTGCCTTTCATCATTTTCAGAAATAGAGGGGGGAATCAAGCGAGATAATGTGTTAATCTTTTAAAGGGAACCTATTTATACTACAACACTTGCTTACAGCTGAATAGTACTTGAAAATTCAAATCCATGATAAGTTTGCTAGTGAACAATTAAAAATCCAAAGAGTCTGCTGTAAATGGACTAGTCAATCATATAAAATCCCAGGAAGTTCCATTATTGCCTAGGAGCATGAGCACTATTTAGATATTTTATCCTCTTTGACCACCTTCTTCAGACAAGGTCAGGTAGCTCTATCATTGGGCAATACTACGATCTTTTTCCATTTCAGAATGTTGTTTTGAGTAAAACGAGTGTAAAAAATACATTGCAGAAGATATACAATAAAGAGAAGAGACGGCAATTGATGGAATGTATCCAACAGATAATAAATCTGAGTTAACATCCACTTCCTCGCTCACTTGGCTATATCCGCCATTTGAAAAGACATGGGTTGTCTTGAAGAAAAAAATCTTGGGTAAAGAAAGAAGGTAAATGTGGCACTACAAAGCCGCTAGTAATAAATTTATCCCTCTATCAAGGTTCCTAATTCTTAACTTGGTCCTGAGCCTGGTTTGGTTTGAGAAGAAAATATGGTGAAAGAATGAGATGAAATCATCTCTTTTCTTTCTGTCTCATTCGTCTTGAACCTTACCATGCACTAAATTAAAATGTAAATGACATCCTTTCCTAGTTGTAAAGGGCGAGCTATTTAGAAGTCAACAGTCATATGGCACGAAAAAGTGCTAAATATGGTTTTGATGGTTTGATCGTCACTACCACCAAGCAAAACATTACTTCACATGAACTAATCCATTACACCCATCCTCACATTTCCTAACGAGATCGGAGGGTTGGGCTAAATAGCTTGATAAGGGCATATATTAATTAGTTTGCAGGCTACTCCAACAAACGACAAATCCCCATTTAAACTCGGGAGTAGAAGCACCTGTAAAGAAGTTCAAAGAGATTGAACCTTAAAATTGCATCTCAAAAGGAGCATTAGGTAATGGCAAATATAGATACTAAATCGAGCTATTCAGTTTAGTTACCAAAACCAATCCAACTCAGCAAACATCTCCTAGCATCTACTCAATAACCAGATTCTGAATAAGGTTTCAAAGATTCAGATAATTTATTTCAATCACTCCCTCTGTCCCATTTTGTCTGTACCAAAAAGATTGACTCCTTTAAATATTTAGAAGCACTTTAGCTTTAAACTTCTCGTTTACCGCTAATGCAATGCTTTTATAGCCATAAAAATATATGCATAAAACATATCGATTTCTCGTTTACAGTCAAACACCATCAAATAAATTATGTCGGAGAGAGTAATAGCTAAAGCAAGGAAAACAGCACACCAATCTGACATGTCAAATTACCAACAAAACATACTAGCTGACTAATATATACATACACATTAATCCAATCAATCATCATTCTTTTTTTTTTAAAAAGACAATAAATCTAAGAAACTAAAAACACCATTTTTCCTCTATCAGTAAATACATCTAAAAATAAATTAAAAAGAAAGATCCAGAAGAAGCTTAACCCAATCAGATCCAAAAAAACAACACACACAGGCATCATAGGGAGATTATCATCAAGATCCGATTTTTATGCACACCCAATTCGAGAAAACACATCAAAATTCAAAATATATGAACTAAAAAGGAGAATTTAAACCCAAAAAGAAAAGAATTTAACCTTGCAAGGGCGGCCTTTGATGACTATATAACCATTTTTGCGGATAGTACCAGCTTGTTGAGGGTAAGTTTTGGAGGCACCTGCATCTGCCTTTGACTCAAAATGGTGCTCTTCGTCCGACATGACTATGCTTCTCTCTTTCTCTCTCTACAATGAAATTCTTTTGCTATTTTAGGGAAGAACAAAGAACTTTACACAAAATTTGAGGACCCAACAAAACTGAGGTGACGCTTGTTTTATTTAAAGAAAATTAACCCCCTTTTGCAACATATTTTAGAGCCTGCTTAGATTTTAAATTAATGTTTGGCCATAAATTTTTAATTTCCGCTTAAAGATGAAATTTGGATTTTTTCAAAAACTTGAAAATTTTTAAAAAGATATTTTTAAAAATTTTACTCAAATTACTCACAAGTAGGCATTTGGACATAAGAATTGTAAAAAGTCCACAAAAAAAAAGTGAAAACGGTATTTGAAAATAGGAGTTGTGTTTGGAGATGAATATAATTTTGGATTGTTTTTGAATTTTTCTGAGGAATCTGAGTAATGTATGGGGCAAAGTGTTGGCCAGTCAAGAACTCCCCCGGACATGTTAGGAGAAGAAGCATTGATGCCCCTGTCAGGAGATGTGAGAGGTTGGCGATGGAGGGTTTGAGAAGGGGTCGTGGTAGGCCTAAGAAGTACCGGGGAGAAGTGATTATGCAGGACATGGCGCTGCTTCAGCTCACTGAGGACATGGCACTTGATAGGAGGGTGTGGAAGTCGAGGATTAAGGTAGAAGGTTAGTAGGTAGTTTATAATGTTCACAGTTAGGCTTAGTAGCATGCATTTCCCTTCATATTCTTAGATTTTTATTATGTTATGTGGTTTTGTTCGCCTCGGGTATTGTATATTTGATATTATTTATCCTTTATCTGTCATTCTTTTTTCTCCTATCTTTCCTCCTTCCTTGCTTCCCTCTTCTTCTTCTTCTTGCCCTTCCTTAGCCGAGGGTCTATTGAAAGCAGTCTCTCTACCTGCATTAGGTAGGGGTAAGGTCTGCGTACAGACCACTCTCCAGTCTCCCCAGACCCCACATGTTAGGATCAAACTGGATTTTTTGTTGTTGTTGTAATCTGAGTGAAAATTTTGAAAAATAAATTTTTTGGAGTTTTTTCCAAATTTTTGAAAAATTTCAAATTTTATCTCCTAAGTGAAAATTTAAAATTTTATGACCAAATAATGATTTCGAAAAAACATTAAAAAAATCTTATGTCCAAACGGGCTCTTAGTGTCACACAAGTGGAAAATTTAGCCTAACGAATGTCATGTGATGGATATAATTCTTACGTCCTTGATTAAAAATAAAATATTTAACTAGCGTTTGGACATAGATTTGATTAAAATTTGAAAGAAAAATTTTGAAATTGTGTTAAGCAATAATTTTTTGAAAGTTGAAGTTGTGTTTGGACATGCATTATTTGAAGAAAAAAAAACTTGAAAATAAAATCAAAATATTTTCAAAAACTGATCATATTAACATGAACAAATAATATTTTAACTTTTTTGAAAAATAATGGCCAAACGGGAGCTTAATGTATAATTGATGTTAATATCAAATCAACAAATGTTTAACATAAAAGTGAGGTTATGTAATGTCACAGGGTTTGACTGAATTTAATTCATCAAAAAATTATACAGCACAAATAAAAAAAAATAAGTATTTTGTCATATATAAATTATTGAATCACCTTAATATACGAAAGGATACTAATGTAATATAAGATAGAATTCAAAAATTGCTTAAGGTTATAAGTTAAAACCCAAAAAAAATATTTTTAGAAAGATAAGATGTAAACTTTTGATTTCGATATTGCTTGAAGTGTTTGTACGTTGTACTTAAACTTATTGTACATACATTAGATGGGGTAAGTTATTATTTTTAACGAGATATTTTGAATCGAATCTGAAGAATAGAGAAACTTCTGATACGAAACGTCTTTTCCTTTAATAGATCTTATGCCATATAAATTCAAATTAATAGACTAATAAAAAGTTTCGAATTTAACGATTATTCGTATGGAGCTTTTGAACAAACAGTCACATCAAAAAGGGGATTCTGGCTTTATGATCAAATTCGTGCCGAAAGGTACATAGTAATAGACACTATAATATACCCCATTTAATTATCTATCTTTGACTTTGTTCAGCTAGAAAATATTTAGGGAACGCTTGGTACGAATAAGAATAATTTTGGAATAAAACTTAAAATTATATTTATCTCATATTTCATTATAAGTATTTCGAGATACAATTTATATTGAAATAATAAGAATTAATTATTCATATAAAATATAGCCGGCGAAATTTAATGTTTACTTTTCTTAACTGGTATGCATGAATTATACATTGATTAGATATGATTATATACATATTATATATCGATTATATGTATATTATATATTTATGAGCTATTTCTAGTTTAAATAGTCAGGTGAGCGACTATTTGAGTTAATTCTTCTAAAATGTAAGATAGTTAATCACATGATATATTCTAATTTATCTCAACATTATACCAAACGATCCCTAAGCGAGGAATCCAATCCTCCTCCTCCTCCCCCCTCTTTACATAAAAAGTTGATGGACATCTTTCACTAACTTTTTTTGGTCAATTTAAGCAAGAATCTTGAAATTGACAACATTTATTTAACGTTTTCTAAGACTATTGGAGAAGGAATTAGATGCTTCTAATGAATGGACAGAACTATTCCACATGCTCATGCTATTTCTAGGTATAATTCTTTATGATTAATATATATTCACTTTCGATATTTATATTAAATAGAGTAATTTAATAATATTTAAAATTAAGTAAAAATAATTAATGTATATATGAAGAAAATAAATTTTGTATTTATTTAGTTTGATGTAAACATCAAATTCGCAAATAAATTTTTACCATTCCTTATTTTCATCTTCTTTTTGATAGATATCTACCTTATTTCTTTCAAGTTATTTATTTTATTTAAGTATACTTTCTTCTTGTTATAAAACAATAAAAAAAGAAGAATATTGCAGAGAAAAGTAGAAAGAGAATTTTTATTGATTTTGGGATCATATTACAATGGAATAAAAACGCCCTACTTATAGGGAAAGGGTGGCTTAGCAACCAAGTAATAATCCTTAAAATCTCTCTAAAATATAGACATTCACCTTAAATACAATTCTATTTCTAACACTCTCCCTTGAATGTCTATTCAACAGATAATGTGTCTCCCTCAAATCTTAACTAAAAATAAAAGCCAGTGGAAAAAAATTATAGAGAAGGAAAAAGAGTACACATGTTTAGAAATACGGATGTTGATTGCCTCGTTAAAAACCTTGCAAGAAAAATTCAGTGGGACAAACTTTGTAAGGAAAAAAGAGTAGAATGTGTATTAACTCATCTTTATGAGAGTATCAATTCAAATCCTTGAGCCTTCGCATCCCGATCTTGTACACTAGCTTCTTGAATGTTGACATCAGTAGAGATTTGGTGAACGAATCAGCCATATTATCGCTTGAATGAATATGTTGCACCTTAAATCATCATTCTTGTATATATATATATAATGTCTTCATATAATGCCGTGGAATAGCCTTTTCAATATCTCCATAGAGGGGAAAATTCTCGCTATCATATTATCATGCTTATAATTACAGCAATATACATTTGTGCACAATTGTACTGAGGATGTGGTACTTCAAGATCAAGAACTGTATATGCTTTAAGCAATTTAAATCCTTCAGTGGTTGTCATATAAGTATAGTCAGATAAGCCATATAAATAAACTATAGATGCATATCAAGTTTTATGTCATGCTAGACATATAAGATAGATAAAAGTGATTGTAAACACCACTAACTTTATATTTTCAAGTATTTAAACTGCATGTCCAAAACTACATGTCTTTTATATAAAACCAATTCTATTTGAATTGTTTTTCCAGACTTAAGATCCTCGTATATATATTTAGTGTGTATCATAGATGTAATCTACGAACATTTATATCGGTTCCAACCACTTTTTTTGCCATACAGACAGAACATAGAGATCTTTTCATTCATATTTTAAGGTACCTGAGCCTCTCCTGAGATTTTTATTACGTAAGTGTTATGCCATGTGATATTTTAGATCACTTGCCTTCTTATTATGATCATTTTGATCATTTGCTCATCTTCGTTATCAAGAATTTTATTTGAAATTGATTTGTCTATACGCATTTGTCCTTCTAGCACTTATTCTAATAAGAGCACTTGTAATGAGAATATAGTTATTTTCTTTGGGTAAGCAAATGTATCTGACATATTATGTAATATATTGCAGATGAATTATCTTTTTATGAACTTCAAGTTCATATTATTCGAGGATCTAGATGTACAAATGATAATTCGTTCCAAGTAACTTTTTTCTCAATTGTTTATCATGTCTCCCCCTCATGTTAAAAAAACTAACTTGCTTCCTCAACTTACCTTTGTGCGTTATGGTGTTAATAAAAATATACATCACACATCAATAATAATAAGATGGAATTATTTAGTTCCTGATCCTGAACCACTTGTGAGGGAATAATGTAATATACTTTCGTGTATAACGTATATCAAACTGATATAGATAACTTTGTTCTCATAAGCAATAGTTTAGCTATTAAGTGAGGCACTCAATAAACCAACTGTAATGTAAACCAACTTATCAAGATGAACTGTCTTAAATAGAAAATCTGGAAATTATGCTCTAAATTAAATTATTGAGCAGTTACCTCGCAAATAACATGTTGCGGGTTAATAATAATCGCACATGTAACCATCTCATACATGCATCTTATGTGGTATACATGGCAGGCAAATGTGGCCCATATTCACCTTTGATAAATTCAGAGTTCAAGTTAGTACAATAATAGCGAGAACAAGCAAAACAAGAGAATTTATAAAGAATCTTCTTCAATACTTACCCATGTTAATTCTCATTTATTTTGCTAATCTAATCAAGACTGCTCAATAGGCCATGCTTGGTAAAATTATCTGTATCAGTAAACTTCAGGTTTACATCACTACATGCGCAATTGTTAATTACACTTTCAATTTACTGCGATATGATTTTTATATCAATAAACATCCAGATAACTGTGTCATGTAATTTCGCCATATTTTTTATTTGTGTAATACAAATTAGACAACAAAGCGGGTTGTATTCATATATACATATTACCCAACTACAGTTGTAGTAATATAAATACATTAATTCTTCATTATTTATAGTCTCAATATAACCAACTGCTTTCGCGAATACTTTTGAAACACAATAGGTTTCTTTGAGACTTACTATAACACAAACTAGAGCTCTTAATTAATTTTGTACTATTACTTATTTATCAACATCTATATGGTGAATAAACTTTTAAGGAGAAAGTCATACCATTATGGTCATGGTCAAAATTATATGCAAGATTTGTTTCTTGCATTACTGTTATTCTTTAATAATCATATTACCAAAATATTTTGGCGTACAATAAGTACGTGACCAATGACCATTCATGCCATAATAATGACATTATTTTCTTATATCATCTCAAACCTCCTTCTAGAGGTGAGTGTGGTATATTCACTTCCACTAGCACATTCATATTCTTCCAAGAATGAATATGTATTCATAAATCACACGTTGTGACATTCATGTTATGAATAGACCATAATCATCTATATGTGCTTTACAAAATCTCATGTCAAATCGATGACAAACATTACTTTCACAGAGTGAAAGATTATTTTGAGAATCCTTTTTATTGTCATTACCACAATGATGACAATTATAATTTCGTCTATTACCATGTCCATATCCATTGATACCTTTATAGTAATAATTTTGTCTTCTTTCAGACTTACTACATATTGCTACCGCGTTCTCTTAAGGGAATGAGAATGAAACAAATTCAATGGGACGGATTTTCACTTCTTTGCCCACAATCATATATGAATTTGATCATGGCAAGACATAGAAATTTTACCACTTCGGGTGTTTATAATTTCTTGCAAACTCTGTTAGAGTTATAATCGAAGTTTATTGTCTTTACTTGTATCTAAAATCAAATTACAGAATTTCAAGAATTTAAAAGAGATAAATAAAGTAAAATGTTTACCTTAAATCTAGAATTTAATCATGAAAAAAGTTCATGGAACAATTGAATCATTGTGCTCAATCTCAAAGCTTTTACTCAATTTATTAGAGTCTCGTGATGATAACGTGTTATAAAATAATAAAAGAAGAAGAATAATATTGCAGAGAAAAGTAGAAAGAAAGAATTCTTATTGATTTTGGGATCATATTACAATAGAATAAAACCTGACTATTTATAGGGAAACGGTGACTCAGCCACCAAATAATAATCCCTAAAATCTATTTAAAATATAGACATTCACCTTAAATACAATTTTATTTATAACACTTGTCTCAATTTTCTTACTCTATTTTTAAGTTTTCAATAGTGGGAAAAATAATCAGCAAAAGCGTTAAAATTACTAATTCTTTAAGTAAGCTTTCTTTTATAAACTTTTTCTTTGCTTAAGAATCGTTGATATAACTCTTTGATTGAAAAAGGATAATTCTTACACTATACTAGTATAGCCAAGAATCCCTTTTCACTCGGTGATAGATTCCAGAAAAAATAAATTGATTTGAATTTGAATTAGATCGTAAACTCTTTCAAACACTAATTAATTTCACTTCCTGAGAGTAGAAATGAACTAAATATATAATCATACATTTAAATAGAAGATGAATCACAGAGTTATCATATGTTTCTCTTTTCATATCCCGATCTTGTTATTTTTGTTTATCCGAAAAGAATACAGTTGATTTGTATCGTGGTTTACAGATACGTGAATTAATTTGAACCAAGAATAAAATAATAAAGAACACAAATAAATTACTTAAAGAAAATACAAGCCTGATTATGAAATGAACTTCTCCGAAAGCAAGGGTAAGAGCAATGTATTGAGCAGAAAGAAAGAATGTTGTTAATGAAATAAGAGTAATTAAGTTTAGCCTTTTTGCGTACTAATGTTTTCGTCTCCTACAATAGATACAAATTCTTCTATTTATGGTTCAATTCAGGGACACAAGATCCACAAATCAAGCTCTTTTTTAATATGAATAAAACCTCTCTTGGTGGTTGCATAACGGTTGAGTACAAATACAAAGATTCTTTGTAACGGTTGCTCATTAAATATTGTCTTTTCCCGCCGAGTCTTCATTCCTGATTTTCGTCCCTGGTTCTTGTATCTTCGGAACTCATTCAGCACCGGTCATATATTGGTAACCGGTGCCCGTCATTTGCTGATTCTTATTACTTATCTTTACTGTCACGTGTCAACTCAACGAGTATCCACCTATCGTTCATCAATTTTACACCATATAATTTTCTTGATTTCTAGGGTAAAACCTCCAAATTATATTTGAGATACATTCATTATCTATAAAGAGAAAGTTTTTTTTTCCTTTATGGAAGAGTTGCTATATCATAAATCATAAGTAATGTTTTTAGGCAGCCATCAAAGGATGTGGTCATGTGGTGCAGTGGATGAGGTTGTTCCTCCCTTAACTAGAGGTCTCGAGTTCGAACTCTGGGTATGGAAAAATTCTTGGTAGGGAGCACTATGTCTCAAATGGGGTCCTATCCAGCGCGAATCCGAATATAGTCGAGCTCCAATGCGGATACCGAATATCGGATGGGAATCCAAAAAAAATAAATTTAGGTAGTACTTTTTTGAACTTTCTGTTGGATGTTCTCTTCCTCAGAGTCATATATAGATAAAGCTATTGGATATAGTAAACAGTTATTTTGTGGTCAGTATTTTGCTCATGCAATGTCATGGCTATACAGTATACACTGTAAGCATGAGATAAACTTATCCTTTGGTTTTGTGACTTTTGTCCTTTATGTTGTAAAATACTAGTTGGCCACATTGCCAATTCGTTCTGAATTTATTTTATTTACTTATTCTTAGTTTACCTATGTAGATTTCCAATCATATCTTTAATTCTGCAAAAGCACAATCATATAATTAGCTTGTGTAGAACTTAAAACCCTTATATAAACAATATCATTTTTGTGTGTTGACTTAAATTGACCCCATCCTCCTTAACTAGATCGCAAGGAGTCGGGGGCGGAATCAGAAGGTTAGATACAAGTTCAGTCGAATCTATTTGTATTAGAAAAATTGTTAAATATGCATAACATATTAATTTAAAAGCCAATAATTAACACTTCAAATCGTCGTTCTACTATCCACAACCTGTAAAACTAAAATTCTAGCTTCGTCACTACAAAAATGGCCAAAGTAACCACTAACCACTATAACAAATGTTACATACCATAACGGTCATCAAGCAAACAATAGCATAATTTTGTAGCCATCACTATATATTAGGTGATAAGATAGGTGAGCAATGAAGATCCATTAAAGGAAAAGGTAGACAAGTACTCACTATAGGAGTGTAAATAAGACACTATCAAGGATATGGTGCAGCGGATGTGGGTGTTATTCCCTTAACCAGAGGCTTCAAGTCCGAGCCCTAAAAATAAAAAATAAAAATTGATAGGGAGTACTTCCCCTCCCCCTGAATGAGCCCTACACAGCACAAATCCAGATTTAGTCGGACTGCAATGCAGATACCAGATGGCCAAATTCCAAACTATAGAATTATATTTCTTACAATAGTACTAGGGTGAAATTCAAAAATAACCAATTTACAACTGGTAATTAAAATAGTTACGATTTCAAAAGTAATCGAAATTTAATCATGTCAAAATAAAATCTGAACAAAAACACTGTTAAAAATCCAGAAATATTCCAACATAATATGCTGGAGTTCAATTTTTTTACGTATGAGCTTCCAGCATAAAATGTTGAAATTATATAATGTGTAAGAGTTCTATCACAATATGTTGGAAGTTTATATTCAGGAGCTCCATAATCACACATATTATGTTAGAGCTTTACGTGTCCTAAAGTTTCAACGCAATATGCTGAAAGTTTATACGCATGAGCTCCATAATCTCGCATATTATGCGAGAACTTTTCGTGTTTCAGCAAAACAATAACTATTTTCTAATAACTTCGCAAACACAAACTATTGTTCGATTATCAAGCTGAAAAATAACTAGTATGTACTATTTTGACTAGTATTATGTACTTGCCAATGTTGGCTAGAGAGATGTATGTTGTTTTTGTTTTGAGCATGTTAGTTTGTACTTTGTGCTTATTTTTTTAAACCCAATTTAATACGATAATGTTGATTATTTCTAACCGTAAGGCTAGCCTGTTAATGTCTTGCTTTATCATGCTAGTGGTACATGTTGTATTCATACTATTATTCTGCCGTTTGTTGTTGTTACCGTTCTATTCTCTCTTTTCATTTTTTTTGTTGATGGTCTATTATAAATAACCTCTCTACCCCCAGGGTAAGGGTAAGGACTACGTACACATTATTAGGGGTGTTCATGATTCAGTTGTAAAAATTGCACGGGGCGCCCTATTTAGGCGCTCCTCTTTAACATGTACCCGCTTTGTTTTTATGTTTGCACCGGTACCCGTTTTTTGTTAAAAGCCTTTCGAAAAGATAATTTTACCCTTTTACAAGCAGTCAAGCCTACTTTCTCTTCAAGTAAACCTCATTCCTCTACTTTCATTCCTATACTTTGCACAAATACTNGTTTTTCTTTTGTTTAATTATTGGTGTTTAAATTTGTGTTTTGCTGAGTTTTTTTGTTTTGTAACTAGTTAACTTCAGCGTTTTAGCAGTTGATGTTTTTGTTTTGTAGCTGATGTTTGGGAGTTTACGTTTTTGTTTTGTTTTGGTAATATGCTGAAGTTTTTGAACGTGTGTGTCTGTTTGTATTTTGTAACTGGTGAACTTCAGCTTGTTTTTGTTTAGGAGCTGAAGTTTTTTGTTTTGTTATGGTGAACTTCAGCATATTTGGGCGCTTAAGTTTTTGTTTTGTACTTCAGCTTGTTTTTATTTTGGAGATGAAGTTTGTGCTTTATTTTGGTGAAACTTCAGCATATAGAGAGCTGAAGTTTAGTGTTTTGTAATATAGAGAGCTGAAGTTTAGTGTTTTGTACTTCAGCCTGTTTTTGTTTTGGAGATGAAGTTTGTGCTTTGTTTTGCTGAAACTTCAACATATATAGAGCTGAAGTTTTGTGTTTTGTACTTCAGCTTGTTTTTGTTTTGGAGCTGAAGTTTGTGCTTTGTTTTGATGAAACTTCAGCATATAGAGAGCTTAAGTTTTGTGTTTTGTTTTTGGTGACCCTTCAACATATTGGGAGCCGAAGCTTTTTGTTTTATATTTGCTGTTTTTGTCTTCTTTGAGATGTTGTTTTTAACTAATATCTTTTACTTTCTTTCAACAGATGGCTTTTTCAAATCCTCCAGCAGCTAAAGCATCTAAAAATCATATACAATCAAAAGCTCCTTCAGTCCGTATTGTTCCTCCTGCAAGAGCAGGGGAAAGGTATTTTGAGTTTCGAGATTGGTTTAATTGTCGTGCTTACTGGAAGGGTAACCACGATTTGAAGAGTTTGATCAAATCTTTCTTGACTCCTGCACAAGAAGAAAAGTTAACTAATGGTACTTTTCGATACATTTTGGCTATGGAGAACTTGAAATGCAGCATGAAGTTGGTTCATTGCTTGTGCCTTTCTCGTATATTCACCAATGATCGAGACTCCATCAGTTTCAAGATTTTTGGGCATAATGTATCGTTCACCCTTGAAGACTTCCACATTATGTGCGGTTTGAGGATCACCGCACATAATGTTGAAAAACCATCTAAACGCGAGAGCACGATCTTGAAGCGATATTTTGGTAAGTCTAAGGGTGTGACCTTGAAAAATATTCGAGATTTATGTCTCGTAATGAAATTCAGAAGGACGACGCAAATTTCAACCATGTATGCGAGATCGATGAAGATGCAGTTAAATTGATGGAAATTCTTCTTGTGGAGTCTGTTATATTTGGTAAAAAGAATGAATCAACGGTACTAGAGGATTATGCAGCGATTGTCGAGGACGATAATTCTTGTGCTGCTTATCCTTGGGGTAATGTCTCTTATGAGAAGCTCATTACTTCAATCAAACATGCATTGGATAACCGATCCAACAAACATTCAACAGAGTATACTATTGGTGGATTTCCATATCCATTGTGTGTTTGGTTTTATGAGCGTTTCCCCGATCTTCGGAATAGGTATATTAAAGAAGACGAGTACCCTGATTCTCCTCAGCTCTCCAGGATGTTACGCTATATATGTGTGGGAGATCCCAAATATAAAGAACTTGAGAAATATTTCAGTAATCATTCTGTAAGTGAATGTTTTTTT